>BLKR01003871.1:5000-127881 GCA_011170035.1 Teleogryllus occipitalis
TGCATATGTGGCTGCATACTTGTTGCTTGCATTGAATACGCCGCCGGTGCTGGACAATGAAACATCTGCTGTTATTGAGATGGCGTTGGTAGATACGCTGGAGCGTATGGAGCTGGAAAATCACGGCTGTCGCCTTCCGCGACCTCCATTTGGCCGTTGGTTGAATAAACCAAGGCTAAGGCATCGGCGATGCACTGGCTGAGGCCAGCGTTGATGGATGTTGATGTAGAGTTAATCACTTATTAGATCACTGCACTTTGATTTAAGTTGCACATTATGTAGACAAACTTTTCGCTTATACACCTTAAATATGAATGGTTACTGCTACTGAGAGTAGCGCTGTGCTCAGAAGTCCGCGCAAGTCGACTGCTCGGAGCGGAATGGGCAGCAATAAACAGTTGAAGACCAAAGCTCGCAGCGAGCACTGATGACAAAATTCCAAACACATCTTCATTGGCGCGTAAGACAATATATTTACTGTTGATACCAAGAACTCCTGGTCGTATTTTTCTAAACAATATCTAAAGAAACGGCTAAAGCAGATTCAGATTCATCGCAGGAGATACCTCGAACTCCTGGGAAAATTAGGACTCAATTTATTGAGAAAGTTGCAAAAGCATGACTGATATACCAGAGATTGTCATTGCTTCATACAATCTAGTGGCCGATGCCGTAATCAATACTTCCACACTATCTGCATTTCTCCAAGCCATCGTTCAAGAAAAGTTGCGCGCTTAATACATGACAAATTTTATTAATTTTATGAAGACATATGGACAAATTTTATGAACATCATTTCAGAATGCAAAGTTTGTGCCGACGAAGATACTACGGAGCAACTCAGATCCTGTGTACTAAAACATAGTGAGACGCCTCAAAAGGCAAGTTAGGAAAGCGTTTAGCAAACGTCAAATAAATACGGAACAGAAAAATAATTTTCTATAATTTTCTAAGGAGTTACTGGCATTAAAGTTATTTACAGAAGAAAATTACCTCAGATTAATTCTAAACGATCGATTGAACTGCTGGCAAAAAGTTTTCAAGTCTGTGAAAGGTAAGAAAGGGAGCAAAAAAAGTATTCCAGAAATCTGCGAAGAAGATGGTTCGTTAATTGCAAATGACAGTGAAAAAGCGGATTTTTTAATAAACATTACGCTTCTGTTTTCAAACCCAAGGATTTAACCCGTGTAACCGTAACAACACCCGAACTAGAAACGTTTTGAGTCGATGTAGAACTTAAGTCTGTAGATCCTAACGGAATACCAGGAGAAATATTAAAACTAGGATGGGAAGTCATGATACCATATTTTGCGCAATTAATGGACGTCACTATAAATAATAATATGATTCCTCAAAATTGTAAAGAGGAAATTGTAGTGCCGATTAGAAGGGGGAGAAAACAGAATTGTTAACAATTACAGGCCTATAAGGTTAACATCAGTCGTCTGCAAGCAGATGGAACACCTAATTGCAGAGTACATTAGACGAGTTTGGTATAAAACTGATTGTTTTTTTAAAACCAACATGGTTTTCGTCCCTGGTATTCGTGAGACAGACAGACTATTGCTTTTGCAAGGACATAGCAGATTCACTAGACGAAGGGAGTAGGGTAGATGAAATTATATTAGATTTTTCTGAGGCATTTCATTTGTTCCACATGGTCTTTTAATTGATGAGTTGTCAGAAACTGGATTATACCATACAAAAATCCTGTGGAGTATAGAATTTCTTACGGTACGCAATCAAACAGTCAGAATAGGTTATAAATATTCATCAAAAGTCTATGGTGTTCCCAAGGGGAGTGTGTTTGGGCCATTGCTATTCTTAGCGTTCTGTAACTATATCACAACGGGAATAAAATAGAAAATTATACTTCTCGCCGATGATTGCAAAATATATAGGAGTATTGGCTCGTTTGGGGATGAAAATATTTTACAGAACGATATAAGTGTTTATGGAACTGAGCATGCAGAAATAAGATGTAATTAAATCCGGAAAAAAGTAAATCCATTTCCATCAAGTCTCCCTCGGATGTGTTCTCCAGTTACGAGTTAGGAACTAATGTAACACTAATGTTACATACTACAGGTAAAAGACTGTAAATATTTGGGTTTAGTCCTGCGGAGCGACTTGGTTTGGTCGGATCACATTAACAATTAGGTCATAAAATCCTAGAGGCAATTGTAATGCGTATTCTATAAAACAGCAGTCCAAATGCCCAATACTTAGAACATACTACAATTATTCGTTTGTTTTAGAATACGGAGCGGCATGCTGGGACCCGTACAGAAAAGAGTAAAACGAGGCGTTAGATAAAATTCAAACACGGGCCAGAAAGTTTGTATATCATGGGCGCGCTGTTGATGGAGGAGAAGTATGAGAGTCCTTAGCTAAGAGAAGTGAACGAGCGTGTTTATGTATAATGTACTATAAGAAATTCAGAGGGGACACAGGAGGGGCAAATATTGGTAAAACATTACGGAAACCAGATTACGTGAATAAAAGCAGAGGAGACTAACCTTGGAAAATGCTTGGTAGAAACCCAAAAACTGATATAGGCAAGTTCTCATTTGAGAATAGCTCTGTAGTGGCTTGAAACAAACGACCTGCAAAAGCACTAGTGGATCTTCCTTCTAATGCAGTCAAATTTAAAAATATGCTTAATTCCATTTATATCATCACTATTAATACTGAGACATTTATTGTTATTATTATTATTATTATTATTATTATTATTATTATCACCATTATTAACACTGTTATTGGATTTGGTGTTACTTTTAAGTTATTATTTTTGCTTATATTATTATTATCATCGTTATTAGTAAGGTCTCTTATACAATGAAGTGATGTGAAATGTAATGTAGCGTAGTGTAATGAAGTGTTAGACAATCTATAAATCAAAGGAAAAAAGAACGAAATGTTAATTTAGAAATAACTAGAAATTTATTAGTGCAAAGTTGTCCACTTTTGTAACTGTAATTGTTTGTAATAGTTTTGTAATTGTTCAAATTCTAAGTCTATTTGTCATCGTCTTTCCCACCGATCATTAGCTCAAAGTGAACAATAATAAATCTAGCTATCTATCGATGGAATGTTACTCCTGCCAAAGCCTCCCAAAATTTTTAGAGCACACGGGCAAGATTGCGATCAAGTAAGGAGATACGTTAGGGAATTGGATTACCCCGATAGCCTGCCACTCCTCAGATAACCTGGGATGTTATAAATTGCATCCTAAAGTGTGGGGCCGGAGGTTAGGCCGTCTTGAATTGTGGGGATTTGGTATTGAAGGATGTGGGAGGTTATAGTATTAACAAATACATCTCAGTTTTACGAATCATGTGTTTCTCAACATACCGATAACAAATACATCTTCACAAAAATAGATATATTATACCTTCAATAAATATTTTTCCTGAAGCTTTCTGTGGTATTCAAAACATATGAGCACGCCGGCGGGGGATACCGCGTCATAGAAAATATTGCAGACGTTTTATTTACTATGGCATCATTATTGTCTGAAGAAATCAGAAGCCTGATCAAAATGTTGCCTCGAATTGCCACGAAAGCACCGTCTCCTGAAAATCAAACACTTACACTATACAGAAAATCATCTTCGGTTAAATCGGGCTAGGCGGTATGACTCTCAAAATGAAAGAAGACTTGTAGGTCAAAAAGGTGAAAGTATTCAAAAACTTTCGAACGAACATGCTATGTGGATTAATGGAATGCCAGTCACAATGTATATATACACAAGTACACTATAATCGGGGGCAAAATTTTGAAGCGTGTCTTCTGATAGACATTTATTTTATTCTTTCTGAAAAATCGATTAATAATAAAATCAATTAAAAAAATTAGCAGTGCAACAAAATGGAACTGACTTTCTATTACTAGTTTCCATATGTTTTCAGTCTGGTCTATCTATTCGGTTTTCACGAAATTTCATCAAATTATTTCAAGCACTTGTACTCATAAATACAATTATGTGGTATAAGAAACTACATAATGTAAATATTAGCGACTTGAAAGAGATTTCAAAGATTGCATTTTTGTAAGTTTTTGAATTAGTAATTTGTTGTTCTCAGTACAAACTTTTCACACCAAAATCATTGCACATGAGTAATTTGGTGAGGAGTGCTGTGATAAGCCAAGAACCCTGGATTAAATTTGAATGATAGAATCGGCATCCAGCGTCAGAAATAATAGCATTGTTTGCAAACTCGAAAGTCAAAGAACACGCGTTGTTAAGACAACCGATCAACAAGATGTAATATTTCATGCTTGGTGCCATAATGCTCTGCTGATGGACACGGCCCCGAACCCATTATATGATGAAGGTTTAGAGAGGGCATTGACAGCCATGATCTTTTAGAAGGACTCAAGGATTCATTTTCTAGAAAAATATTGATGCGAACACACGTAAGTGGTTGGTGAAGTGCGAACGGATTTTCAGCAGACTGCATACTGTTTAAACGATTGTGAGGCGGGACGTTATGATTAGTTTGAGGTTTGAGAGCTTGGTATAGTTTAAATTATAGTATTCAATTGTAATTGGAAATTTTATTAATGTAGTAGTTGGAGTTCCGGATTAAAATAGACTCCGTGTTTCGAGGGAATATATATTAAGGTAGATCCGTAGATCAAAAGATCCGTAGATAGAAAGGATTTTTCAATAAGTAGCTAAATACAGTCAGCCGCGAGTAGGTCTTTCATACGAAACACAGATAGGGAAAGTTGCGTCCGCGTGTTAATTTTGTGGGAAATATTAAGTCCGATTAATAGAGAATCGTTGAGGACATTCTGGAACATTTTGAGTTTAGGTAAGGACACGAGAATTGGTATAACAAGAATTCCATGGACAACATTCTGCTAGACAGCCGAGAAGTAATCTATCAAGATCTTATTGTAAGCTTATGAACTTATATTTAAACCCGTACGGTGTTTTAATGATCCACATTCGAAATAATTCTCACGAGATCAAAATAATTTGTAACATATGTAAGAATAAATGTTAAACTTTTATTGTCGAAAAAGACTGATAATTTATATTTGTTGCGCTCAATCAAATAATTGGTTTCAATCAATAGAATTTCCAGGAATCATGATTCTGTATAGAATTACACGTCTAAATGCAACAGGTAAGTTGTAATATGTTGTATGTCGAACCCATGATTAAATTGGAAGTAAATTTTAAAAAATTGTGTTTACATTGAGAGAATTTGTTAGCATAGCAGGTCAACGGTAGAAATAACAATATTAACAATAGCAGGGAAAGTAATTCCCTTCATAATGTGAGATGTTTGTTGTAAATAGTATCTGGATTTGGCAATAGTAAAAATATCAGAGAAGAGACGGAAAGTAATTTCACAAATACCTAGCCCAACGCGGAGCGTGACAAGAAATAAATTTCACAGTATACATCAAAGTCCACACTAAACTTAAAGATTAAGTTTGCATGACGAATTGATTATTCCTTTGAGCCTTTGAGCAACGATATGGCTCCATCCTTAATAAAATCGAGCTTATTTTTCGTTCTGTGAGACAGAATTAATAGATGGTCTCTCCAACAGATCGTCTGTAATTAACCTCATTTGCATTTAGTGTCCTGAAACTACCTTCACATATTAATTATACTTATGTAAGTAATTCACACTTACTTTCACTTTCCAAAAAACTTGGCGGAAACTTCAAACTAAGAACAAACAAATTCTTGCCTTCCGTTTCCCGAACAATCCATATTCACTGTGTCTGCTTCCCAGCAAAAGGTTCTTCTTCATAACCCACTAACGTTGACTTAAAAATAAACAAAACAAATACATCCACTTTGTTTATAATGCTATAAATATTAAAACCGATTTGTATTTGTCTAATATGATAATTGACCACCGCACAAACTTGCTGGGATCTGTGAAACTTCATTAAAATTTTTTTTTTTTTTGCTTTCTAGAAATATTTGCTCCACGCCCATTTCCTGCTCTCCTACAACTTACAATGTGGTCATTCAGTCAGTGACTTATTCCTGTTATGTAGGTGTTATAAAGATGTGCGATTTGTTCCAAATCAAAAGCCATAAAAAACAAATTAGGTAGCCTATACATGCGAATGTGGGAATATCTAGATTTGTGAAACACAGAGAACTATTATATGTTTGGGATACATAAAAACTATTCAAAAAAATTTGCGATATTTTTATCGTTTCTCTACTAAACGCATTTTTCGCCTGAAAATTAAGTAAACCTCTTTCATTTACATTTAGAAGGATATCAGTAACACTTGTTCAAAGTTCATAAATGTAAAAATTTAATAGAGTAAATATTTATTTCTTAAATATAAAACTTTAACAAAATATCTCATAATTGACACATATTTCTGAGGTCCTGCAGACTCCACTACATGTGATATTTACCAAAACATTTGGGCTCTTTCTCTATATAACATTCTAAGGAAATAAAAAAGGTTTTGTTATATGTATAATAAACCAACGTTACTAGATCTCTTAATTGTATTACTGATGGAAAGGTAATAAACCTCTAGTTCATCATTAATACGATTTAAGGAGAAAGTAGATTACAGATAATGACACACGGAGCTAGCAAGTGCACATGCAACCCGCAACATATTATGCTGCAAGAGCAGCATCGGCCATAACTCTGGAAATATGCTTCTAAGACCCTAAAGTCGAGGTTTTGGTGTCCTATGAGATGTTTCGTTATGCAGTTATCTTCAAAATGATAACATTTTGGCCGTACTATTACATTTTTGTAGGATTCTCTACTCCTTTGTTTAGAAACGCTCGAATTTGGCGTACAGCGTACAGTAGTATTTCCACTTGCAAACAATAATTTGCAAAGTGGTGAATATTTGCATGGGTACAGTTACAGTCCGCTCGAGCTATAGTGAACCTTTAGAAACATACATTTATGGTTCACTATATCTGAAACTCATTTCACCCGAAGTCAAAATTAAAATAGTATACCCTCCATAATTCATAGTGTTTCTAATATTAAGTAATATATACTTACATTAGTATTTCAAAAATTTCAGTATTTTCATTTACCTTAAAATAATATTATTACTGTTTTCTGTGAACATATTTTTTTATTAATGAATTTTTCAGATCCCTTTCTGGAGCCCATGCTTTCTCCACACTTGTTTCTTCATTGCTCAAAAAATATCTTAAGTGTTGTCATTCTAGTATTGAATCACTCTTGCAGTGTTGGGACCCTTTATTTGTTTTCTCTTTTTCATCACTCATTTTTCTATTTTGTATGACTCTTTTATAAAAAAACTCAGGATCTATATAATTGTCATAGATTAATAGAAACAATTTCTTAAATGACACGTTCCATCACTCCCTTTCAATTCGGTGAAAATACTACAAACTAATTCACAGTATCGTCCATCAGCAAACCGTTAGGTTATAGGATATGCAGTTCTGAAGTGAAATACTTTTTCCCTGTTAGATGTATTGTTTTCTTATTCACGGTATCCGATTTGGAGAGTTCACTCTCACTATAACAAACTAATCAGGTGTTTATTTGCAATTTACATAGGTTGGGATTTTAGTTCACTATAACTGAAAATTAACTAAACCCGAGTGCACTATATCCAGAGTTGCCTGCAATATTATCTATTCGTCAAATGCAAGTCAGTATTATTGACAGTATGTTAGGGATGCGTGCAAATTGTTAAAAATCGATTCTTGGACAGCTTATAAAAAACCGATTCCCTGAAAAATCGACTTTAAAAAATCGGTTTCTTAAAACATTATTTCGAGAAGTAAGTAAATATTTTGTTTTTTACAATAATGAATAAATAAAAAACATTTTGGAAACAATATTTTATTTTACAATAAAAAATATTAAGCATTTGAGGGGGGTTTACAAGTATGCGGAATGATATGATTAATGGCCCTAACCTTTCTCTTATGGAAAGAAACTTTAATTTTATCTAATACTATGATTTTCACGGTCTATTTACTGCCCACTCTGGATGACAAGAAACTCAAAAACAGCAACAGCTGTACAAAAGTAAATTGTATGTAAGGAATACTTACGAAAAAATCGATTCCAAGCTTAAAGTATCGAATGAAGCAAAAACCGTAAAGAACGAAATCTGTTCAAAAAATCTATATTTTTGGTTTAAAAAATCGATCTTCTTAAAATAAATTGAGAATCGCACATCCCTACTACTTGGGTTTTCGTAACGTGGTCGATGACATTAGATCATTTTTACACCTCCCGCCTTATAAAATGAATCTTTTTAATTAATTCGCGAACGGCCTTCTCAACGGGGCTCATGGCCTCGAACATGCTTATCACTGTTATAAAGATTCATTTTATAAGGCAGGAGGTGTAAAAATGACCTAATGTCATCGGCCACGTAACGAAAACCTAAGTGTAGTAACAGAACCCAATATTGTTGTCGCCCCGCCCCCTTTGGCGAGGCGCTGACCGCAGCGCGGGCGCGGGCGCGTGGGCGGAGGGGGGCACGGACGGGGGTGCGAGGCCTTGCCGAAGGCTGCGCGCGCGGCGCCAATGAAAGTCTTTCTCTCTCCCCGCGCGCACCGAAGCGTCCCGCGGCGGCGCCGTGTGCTTCAGTCTACCGGCGTGTCTCCAGCGCGTCGGTCGTACGCCCGCCCGCCCGTCCGCCTGCTCGCCCGCCCGCTCGCCCGCCTGCTCGCCCGCGCCGGGCGATGTGTCCGCCGCCCCGCGCGCCTCCGCCCACGCCCCCGCCCCCGCCCGCGCCCACGCCCGCGCCCGCGCCGTCGACGCCCTCCGCCCTCCACGCGTCCTCCGCCGCCGCCACAGCTGCGCTATGAAGCCCTTGCGGGGCGCCCTCGTCGCGCTCCCGTCGCCGCCGCTGCGCGCGCTGCTGCTGCTGGGGCTGCTGGCCGCCTCCCTCGCGCACGCGACCGCGCAGCAGGAGCCATCGGCTGAGAAGGTAAGTCGGGGAGGCTCCACTTCGTACTGGAAGATGGCTGTCATCACGACGAGACTGCGACAATGACGGCGTGTTTTGTGGGAGAGCCCACCGTGGCCATCAAAGAGATGAAAATAGTGTACATACTAATGTATTTGCAGGAAGACAGTGTCTGCTAAAGAAGACGGATCCTATGATCTGCTGACTCCGCAGAAATGCAGAGACGTTCAAAGTATCTTGAGAGGCAGAATGATTTTTCTTTAATTCTAAAAGAAGTTCGTTACCTCACAAACAACTAGATCACAAAAAATATAATATATGACTTTAATAAGAAAGTGTTTTATTTTAGTAATGGAGGTGTGATGTTCTGCAGAACACTTTTCTTCATCAATAGCCACTTCCATTATTCGTGGCGGAATGTTTTGTTTTTAACGTGGTTTTCTTGCCACACCCGTGTCATAAGTCGACAACATTTAAATTTGTGTTCATGAATAATAAAGAACAATGTCAGTAAGTAATCAGTATACTTTCCTTACCACATAATAAGCAAACAGCATGCCATAATAGACTTCTCGATGCTGTGTAATGCATTACATCTTACCTTCGAAAGGCGAGAAAATGAGTGAGCTTGTATCATAACTATTGAATAATATCGAGCAGATAACATGAAAAATAGAAAATACACTACTATATATATATATATATATATATATATATATATATATATATATATATATATATATATATACAGTGCAATACATCTAGTTGTGGATTGTAGTTCCTGGGTAAATATCTCATACAATCTTCTAGAATTCTAGGGTTATTCGTTAGTTGTCTAATGAACTTGATTAATAAAATAAAGTTAAAGCAAGTCTTTTTTTCTCATTTACCATTCCTAAATTTTTCTTTACTGTCGTCTGTCTTTCCTCTCAAGATCCCTCCCGAAGTGTAGAACCAAGCGAGGATTCGCACGGAATTTATCATTTCAATAGAGGGTAGGCAAATACAAGAGCGATAAAAGCAAACGTGTTAATTTGAGAATCAGTTAATATATTTTAAAATTACAAATGATAAATTAAAAGCATGTAATATTCTGTATAATGTGCCATTAATTATTTGATTTTTGATCAATGCAGCAATCAATAAATCAATTTATTATATTTCAAATTTAAAGTACCTTCTCAAGTTTCCTCTCCCAAGAAATTTCTTCAAATTGATATTTTCATACTCTTGTTCTCTTGATGAAAACACGGATAATTATATATTATTACATAATTTACACATTCTTTAGTCAAGAATAATTACTTCGAAGAGCTTGTTTGTAAAGTATTTATAATTGACAATCTCGACACAGGCTGTCTTTTTGAGAGAGAGAGAGAGACAGACAGACAGAGACAGACAGAGAGGGAGAGGCAAAGAGAGAGAGAGGAAGGGAGAAGGAGAGAGAGGGAGAGAGAGAAACAGGGACAGAGAGACAGACAGACAGAGAGGGAAGAAGGGAGAAGGAGAAAGAGGGTGAGAGAGAGACAGAGAGAGAAGGTGCTTAATGCGGCTCCGTCGGCTGCTCCTTGGCAATCACGCCCTGGCGCTCTGAAACGGCTCCCGACGCCTGCGCCCAGCGACCTTGCGCGGGCGAGGCTGCCTGCCCGCTTGGCCGTCAGGTGCCAGGCAAGGGCAGGGCCGGGCGGATCCACGACGACATGAGCCACTCGCGGAAATGCAGGTGTGGCTGCCCAAATGGGCTGAAAATATTGCTTATTGTTTTTCATAATTCTGCATTGTTATTTCGATACAATACAACGAAACAGGGGAGCGGAAAGCCTCTCTTAACGTTCGGCGTCCGTTATGAACACTCGAAACAAATGAGTTCCATCGAAAGATGGCGTGTGCGTGCTCCTATTCAAGACAAAAATGTTTCTTAATTAAATCTATTTTTCTTGTAAGATGGAGGTTTTGCGAAAAGTATTCAAGCGTACAACCAATATCACAAGTAACAGACTTCGTTGGTCGTAATGTCGTCAATAGCTCAATACTACATACCTCGTAGTTCCGGATGTATCTAGTGTAAAAGTCAAATGCATCGGACAAAGCCGACGTATTTTGATGGGCGCTTTGTTACAACATTATACATTAATACTATTGGTTGTCACCAAATTGTAACCATCAATGGCGTCGCGATCATGCATGACAGAATTTAAAATGAATTTCCGAGATATAATGAAATGTTTCTTTAATGACTATAACAATAAATTGACAATGGAAACTATAGAAAACTCTCAAAATTGGGTTCGAATCATGAACTATTTGATATGCAAATTTGTCAGCGGAGAAGGGATGAATGAATATTCACATGTCGCGATGAAGGGAGTACTTATTTCCATAGAATCGTTCTTACTTGTACGTTACGACGACTGTAAAGAGGTTTTGTAAACGTGAGACAACGTTCTTTATTAAACATTTCCTGATTGTAAATCCTTTCACGATATTTTGAATTACCGTTTTTCGCATTTACAGTACGTGGTGGCGTTGCAGCAAGTCCTTTCGGGCCCCATGGAAATGCTGTTTTCAATGTAAATGGAATCATTGAAGTACTATTCTTTCTCAAAAGGTGACGAAGTTGATTAGTTTCTTTTTTTCAGTCTATTTTGGGATCAATGGGATTTTAATTAGATCAACGTAAAAGATTCCCTCTGTTTAAGTAAACACACTGAATTCGGGCCTGATGTATATATAAATACTAGAAATACGTGGACAAAGCGAAATTAAAGCATGTAACGTATTATCTGAGCAGTTTTGACTTTTTGATGAAGTTGTCCTTCATTGTTAGCAAATCTGTCTGTGGCAAGAAATGTGGCAAGAGACGGATAACTGCGATGTATAAAGTTCGTGAATTGAAGTCAATAACTCGCATGGATTTCAATTAAGCCTTCACTTCCCTCTCGTATTGAATTCCCTTCCTTTGTTGCTTGGTAAATACCAAGAGGCTGAAGTGCTCGCCCCAAGCAAGGACATTCACCTGTCTCCTTGTAGAGCCGTCAGGCGTTTCAACTACATTAAAAGGTACGACATTTGCTGTATTTAACATTCACTTTCCTTTAGACGACCCACCATTGTGTCGTCTCCGTGCAATTAAAGCCAGAAGGTAAATATATAAATAACCTTCGAGTGACAAAAAAGGAAATAACAAAGAAGCTCTCCAAACAGAATTCGTTAGGATTAACGACTGTAGTAGACAGGCAAGAAAGTCTAAATTAGGAGTTCTAAACGTTCATCCTCAATTTTACCTGAAGCTGATTTCAAAGTTAGGATTCGCAACGTTACGACTAAATAAAACTGTAAATAATGTCAAAGTATATTCAAAATTATTGTGTAATATAAATTGGTTATACTATCTATGTGTCTGCGATTGGTTGTTAATTCTTTAAAAAAAAAGTTTGACAAAGAAGTCGTAACATATGAATATGCTGAAACTTGCGATACATATTCTGTTCAAATCTGTTTCGTATGTATCAACGTTTTGGTAGTAACATATGGGTTTAAGCATCTCAAAATTCATTACTTGCTACAAAAAAACATGATTCTATATTTGCATTCATTATCATTTAGTGTTGAACATGGTCTTGTCGTTTATGCACCAAATATTCTAAAGATAACTGTTTTCAATACTTTACTTATATAATATAATATCATGTATCTTATCATCCTTAAGTAGAAATGGCCGAAATGTTGGCTCTGTCACATCATAGAAAGTGTGTTTTTCTTCCCTCATCATCCATTATTCCGTTCTCATTTAGGTATTGATTTTGTTTCAGATTTTAAAAGTCTTATCGTCTACTTTATTAGAAACATATTCTTCCTATCATACCATACACATAAGTTCAGTCAATATTCCGGTCAAGATTTCGCTGAAAACATTAAGTCTGATATTAACTGACTTAATCAGACGCTGGGCGCCCGCGCACTTGATGAGCTATCCGGAGTAACAGTCGAGGTCCATCTCGATGGAGCTTTCATGATTTTCAACATCCCACTCTTTATCTGTTGGGAAGTTCCATGCCTCAACGCCGGTGAAAGCTCACGTGATAAGCGGCAAGGATATGCGCAATTTAGAGCTGTTGAATCTGTGAAATACATCGTGAATAACATCCACCTTAATATAATTAGAGCGGTGTTAAAACTCAAGTACTGTATCAGCTAATTTCAAAATGTAGACATAGATATTGTGTAGATATTAGTAATTGCCAATTAATCTATTTTTATTAATCATCTTTGGCATGTAAGGTAGCTGTTTACCTGAAAAATAAAAATTAAGAATTTTGTGTCTGTTCTGTTTTTCCTTCTACATTTGAGTTCTTTATGCTTTCAAAGAACAAGTCATTTTTGTTTTTTCTCTATTTGTTTATAAATAATTCTCCAAAATGTAGGTTTTTACTTTCGACTTCATAATTCTACCACAACTATTTTGATAATTCTACTTTTAAATTAATCACAATTGTTTATTCTGGTGCATGATCTATAATGGTAAAGGTACTGGAGGATCTAAATAAGGTAATGGTAAAGGACCTTAAGAGTCAGGATTTGATTTTGAGAAAAATAATTGTTTATAAATATATTCTGGACATTACAATTCATATAACTGAACTTTTTAGTGACACATTTCTAGTTCATTCACTAGAGAAATATTCTAGTTCATTCACTAGAGTAAATCATGGGTTACATGATGCAAGAAGAATTATGTTATTATCCTTTATTGTTTATGATTTATGATGTTTCACATGCATGAAAGTGCTGAAAATTCCCAATTCTGGATAATACATCTGAAGTTCACTCACAGACTTGACAGATGACACTCTACTTCGAAAAAAAAAGGAATTTGACCAAAAACTAAGAAACGTTTGAAACGCAAGAAACGGTACAAAGCATTTTTAAACGCTTCGTACCGTTCAAAAAAGAATAAAACAGCATAAGACTCAATAAAATTAGAAACACATGAAATTTCACGATTTTCATCATTTTGAGGTAGACAGCTATCTTAAATGAAAAAATAGATCTAGCGATGTTTTTTTGAAAAACGTGACTTGAGACACTTTGGGTTTTCTCCCCTTTCATCAGCCTTCCTAATGGTTATGTTATATTGTGGATATTCACGCAGTGGATATAAGATGAATTTCACAAAGTGAAATTATTCCAACTTATATCCCTTTCTCTCTCTTCATCTTAAAATCTTCTGATTTTTATAAGATTTACAAACAACTTAATTTCCGGTGAGGGTCGATGTGCTAGCCATGAAAAGCTACAATGGG
The DNA here is from genome assembly GCA_011170035.1 of Teleogryllus occipitalis. NCBI lineage: Eukaryota > Metazoa > Arthropoda > Insecta > Orthoptera > Gryllidae > Teleogryllus > Teleogryllus occipitalis. The sequence goes on from BLKR01003871.1 coordinate 19,229, forward strand.
TTCCAGCGCGAGGTGTGCTGAAATCCTTTCTGCGTCAGTGATTTGTGAGAGGTTGAATCGTGTTTTGTAGAACATAATTCATATGTTTAGTGTTTACAAAGAAAATAATTAATTATTGACAATTTTTGCGTCATAAAACTCCATTGTTCTATTACATTTACAACGATCTCTAAAACAAATTACGAATTAAGTATTGGGATCAGAGTCACAAGGAACTGAGTTGCATTATTTGAGAGGCAGATAAAATGGTTGAAAATCGTTTAGTAGTATATATTTTAAATCAAATAATTTAATATATATTTAATTTTAAAAATGAAGGTAATTTTGTTTAATCTCCAACTGAAATATGAACGAACGTGAAATATTATGAAACATTAGCTTTTTCCTATTTAGACTTTGTCCCTTTCAACATCACTTCTTATGATTTTTTATAAGATTTACAAACGACTTAATTTCCGGTGGCAGTCGATGCGCCAGCCATGAAAAACTTTAATGGGCCCCAGCACGAGGTGTGCTGAAACCGTTTCTGCCTGAGCGAGCGGCTGGAGTCGTGTTGCGCGATGAGCGCGTGTGCGAGTGGAGGCTGCTCGGGCGCGGGAACTTCCGCCTGCAATGATGGTATCGTTGCCGTAAATTTGTAAACGTTTATTTCGTTTTTCGTGAAAGCTCAGATCTCTCCGAGAGACTGGTGGAAGACCGAGGAACACGACAACGAAACGACTCGGAAGCGCAGCCATTGTCCGTTAAGAGAAGTCCAAATCTTCATAGATAAGAAAGAAACGGTCCTGGGTCTGAGTTTGTCCACACGGGAGCCGCTCTTCCGTGGCAAAACAGGTTCGTGGAGGCTTAGCGGGGAATGCTGGGTGCAGCAGACAGCGATCGAGAGACCGAAAGAGTGAGTGAGAGAGATCGGGAAAGAGAGGGAGCGAGAGGGAGAAAGAAGGAGAAAAGGGGAGAAAGAAGGAGAAAAGGGGAGAAAGAGGGAGAAAGAGAGGGAAAGAGAGGGAAAGAGAGGGTGACAGAGTGAGGGAGAGGGAGAAAGGAGGAGAGAGGGAGAGGGAGGGAGAAAGAGAGAGAGACAGTGAGAGAGGGAGAGAGAGGGAGAGAAAGAGGGAGAGAGAGGGAGAGAAAGAGGGAGAGAGAGGGCGCAATGCGAGGTGCTTCTGAGAGAGGCGGGTGAGTCTCAGCGGGAGAGGCGGGGCACAGAGGGAAAGACGGTCACAGAGGCGGGGAATAGTGGGAGAGGCGGGACGCAGTGGGTGAGGCGGGACACAGTGCAAGAGGTGGAGAAAGATGGGCTGCGGTGGATGTCACAGATCAGAGGTTCCCGAGTGGAGAGCCGCGACACGCGTGAATTACGAAGTGCTTCCAGGCGTTGATTAATTTACGCTGTCGTTAGAAAGTAATCTCTACAGAGCATCTCCCGTTCTTCTCACGAAAAGATACGATCATTTGTTTAGAAACGACGTCCAAATGGCTGGTGTTTAATAAAACGCTCACTCTTGTTGAGCTCCAGTCGTTTGTGCATTCCCTACAATAATAGTGAATAATTGGCTTCAGTGAAGGCATATGTATGACAGATTGGAACAACTTATTACACGAGAGGCTTATTTACAAGAGAGCTACAAGATGGGTAAATAAATTAAATGATGCTAATAAATTAGTAGTAATATGCCAATAAACTAAATGAGTCTGATATGGGGGCAATTGTAGTAAGGCAGTTTTTTTAACACCCTTGAATTTATGTAGCTCCCTTGGCAATAATTCAATTCCCACTAGACTTTGTTTTTTATACTGGTACCTTCGTGGATAAATATACACAGGGTGAGGGCATGTCTTCCTTGTAAAAGTAGATGAAATAGTATCGTTGACATTATTGCTATAATTTCTGTGTGAATAATTTACAAGAAAACGAACAATCTTGTTCTCGTGGAGGCAGAGGAAATCTTGTCGCAGATGGGAGAGCCCAGCGGAGGAAGAGCGGGTGCTGATGCGATGCGAACATCGGAGCGCGGCGAACCGGGGGGGGGGGAGGACCGTGGAGAGGCCGAGAAGTTTGGCGTGGGCGGGGCAGGGAGGGAGGATCGCGAAACGCGGTGTGGTGGTGCGCGCCGGGCGCAGCGTGGGAGGTGGGGCAATGTGGGGCAATGTGGGGCAAAAGGGGGCGGGGCGGCGCGGGCGGATGGAGCGTGGCGAAGCAGGGCGGCGGCTGTCGCGCTGTGAGAGAACGTGCGAGGCTCCTCCGGCCGGCACCACGGCTGGCGGGCGCTTCGCAGGAGCACAGGCCCCAGGAGACGGGATGACAATGCGAGGACCTGTTGCGCTCCGCGAAGCGAACAACGACGGGCGAGGGGGCGTGGTGGGGGAGGAACGGTGCAATGCGCGGAATGAGCGCGACCCGTGCCTCCGCTGGGCCTCAGCTTCCTCTTCGGAGGACTGCGCATATTTCCCTCTCGAACAGGCCATCAACCGCTCCCTTCCTCACTTTTGTCCTTCCTCTCCCCATACACACGCATATTTACTTGCACCACACATGTCGAGGGACACGTCGGGGACTTAGAGTGCGTTCCGGCTAGTGTCGTGCCAATCTGGGGGAGATACCTAGGGAGAAAATCTCCATCAAGCCGACGTGTCCTTCGGTGCTGGATCTCACGTCTCAGCGGAGGAGGAGCCCCTCAACCTCTTTGTTTATAATTTGCACTATACTCAAGAGACTAAATAATATAGTAATTAGCGCGCCCGAAAAAAGTTAACACTCACTCTCTTGGAATATTGCACTAATTCTCCTTGGACATTGGTGCTACCGGTGGTGCGGTGATCAGGCCACTCACCTTCCACCTTTGGGCACCAAAGCTCAGAACCCAGTGGATCTATGTTAAATGTGTGTAGGGCAAAGTGAATTCGTCGCATGTTTTCTTGGGGTCCTCCCTTGTCTCCTATCTCTTATTCCACTATCGTTTCAAAGTCAGCGAAATCATACCGATACCCATCACTCATCCATCAAACCATTCGTCTCAACTAAAATTGAAGACTAAGGGCCTCAAGGTCGTAATAAAATCGATGCGTATTCCCTTGTTCTCCCTGCAAAAGAGCGAAACAGCATTTGAGTTTTAAAGAAACAATGTCGACAATCAATAAATGTAAATCCTTTAGAAATTCATAATATCGGATTCTACTCAAGCTGTGGGGTGCGAATCTTCCAACTCTGTATGGTGGAAACAGAGGAACTGTCTGGATTATTCGAAGAAATTTCTAATAAGATTCACCAACAAGGGAGAAGTAACCAAAGAGTCTGATCGTTTATCACCCAGCTTAAAATCACCATTGGCTGGACTGGATCATGTCAAACGAGTTTCCTATTACTTAACTGCCTATAAATGCATGGGATTTCTCACAACTGCCAGAACTTTGCGTGCAGCAAGCCAATTGATGCAATCGCATGCTGTTGAACGGAGAGTACAGGCATGAACACACGCGAAGACACCCGCTGCACCTATACGAGCGGATATAGCTCGCGGCAACGCCGACATTTATGTAGTATCATTGATAGGGAGGTTCTAAAATTCGATTTCCAACGGTTGCGAAACAACGTAGCGGCTCCCAATTCAAACTACTGTGTGAAGGAGAATTCTAACGACCGGTCAAGGCTAAATCCTAACGAACGGGCCACGGACCCCGCGCGATGTACTCTCTCCTCTTACACTCACACATACACACTTTATCTTCCCTCCACTACACTCCCACACGTCGGAAGATCGGATGCCTGTAGAGTTTGTTTCGGCGAGGGTGGCGTCCCACTGGTGGAGGCATCTGGAAGGAGGAACCTCCTGTTAGCCGAAGTGTTGATCGGCCCCGGGCCTCATGTGCCAGCGGGGAAGAAACGCCGCCATTTCGCGGGATATAACCAGAACTACACTTACGGGACTATTAACCTCATAGTTACTGTGCCCGTTTCTTTAAAGCGTAGGCTTCCGCAGCCGCAGTCAGGAACTACTTGGCTGCCTGGGAGACGCCAAGCCCTAGGCACAGATGCCAACGTCTCGGTCGCCGTACTGTGACCTTTCTCAGGGCGAAATGCACCCTGATATTGCGCCTAATACATTTCGCCCTGAGGAAGGACGCAGCATGAAGGCCGGAACGTTGACATCTGGACGTAGGACGCGGCGTCTCCTGGACAGCCAAGAATTCTCCGATGGGAATGTAGTGGCACTTCACGGTCACGAGGTAGTATGAGAGGGGACATTGTGATCCAATAGGAAACGCCAATACCAACAATTTAAGTCGTTCAGAAGCTTCTAATTGGATGACAGGGTGGCCTTCTCCGTCCAGCTCGTTACCTTGAGTGCCGCTATGTTTAAATCAGAGTATACTCGCTCTGTCCACGCGAGGCGCCTTGAGATGGGTGCACCGCGGGGCGTGGCGGCGCGCGGGCAGGCGGTCGCGTGCAGCCGGCCGGAGGAGCGCGGCCGTTGCGGCAATGGAGCGGAGGGCGGCCTTGCGCAACGCGCGGAAGGCGGCGCGTGGGAGGCGGGAGGCGATGCAGGCGCCGATAGCGCGCGTGGGAGCGCAGGGAGGGCGCGGCCGCTCTCCCCCTGCACACCGCTAGCCCCGCCGTCAATACACCTTCTTCTCCTTCTTCCTCTTCTTCCATTACAAGGAATAACAAGGGGGTCCAATATAAGTCATCACTAAGGACCGGATTTTTAGGTGATGCTCCTACAGACAAAGCGCATTGGGAGCTTTCATTTATTTTCTAACAAGTTATGTAACCGGGAGCAGTAGCTCAGTACATCAACTGATCTCACTGCACCGCCTCTGCCAGGGAGGTTCTACGTCCGAGTCCTGACGGCAGCAGGATTTTCGATACTAGCTTTTCAGCTATGTCGAATTCAGTCGCTGTCTGGAGGAGAATTCTAGCGGCCGGCTGTTCTGATCGATCTGATCGATCTGATCGAGTTTTCCGTGGTTTCTCCGATCAACACCAGGCGAATGCCGGAGCAGTACCCTACCAAACGGGCCACGGACCGCGCGCGATCTGTCCTTCCTCTTCCCTTGTCCTATCCTCCTTACACACACACACTTACACTAACATGCACTACACTATCACATATTCCGGGAGACTGGTCAGGAGCTTGAGCTTATTCCGGCTGGGGCGGTGCCCCGCTGGTGGGAGAGTCCTGGTTTGGGGAAACCCCACTACTCGACGATAGGTCGGCGCTGGATCTCGCCATCCAACGGGGGAAGATCACCGTCATCTCCCGAGAAAAACATGCACTACACTAACGGGACTAATGACCAAAGCAGTTGACGCGCCCGGAAACACGAAAAAATCAAATCAAATGAATCAACAAGTAATATAACCCAATTTGAAGCATTTCAGTAACTATTTTTGCAACTAATTTGCACTTAAATTACACCACTGCACCTAAATAAACTCTCTTCTCCTATTTCTCCCATATTTCCCAATAAACACTTATTATGAATGTGTGCATTACACTGTTTAAAGTTAAATCAGACAATATTTGTGCAAGCCATGCACTTGGTTTTGCTACACTTTGCTGCAAAAAACTGTATCTATTTTTAATCTCAGAAGAACAAAAGCAAAGGAGACCCATTGTTGTCCATTACCAGTTACCGCGACAGAGCTTCTTTTTTTTTACCGGAGTTTAGTTCAGTTTTCTTTCATTTTTAGCTACATAAATACTTTAATATAATGCGAACATTCTTCAGCAGATGGAAGGACAATAAAATGTAGAAAAAAAAGGCTCTATCACAGGTTAGCCAACGTTTGAGAAACAAATTTGAATTATTTGTACGTGATACTCACCGACCACGCCTCCCCTCCCCCGTTTGGTTTGGCATCAATGAGAGTTAAAAAACTCGCTTACTGGCAGTAGCCGTAGTTCCATATGAATGCAGGAGACAAAAAAATACCCGAATAAATAAGATTTTTCTCTCTCAAACAAGAGTTATTTTTTCTACGCTTCCTGATGGAGATGACCTTGTACGCGGAAGCATTTGAAGGCGGCTGAAGGGAGCTGGATAGAGTGCTTCTGTGCGGTAGAAGGTAATGAGATGGTGCCCCGCAGCAGCGCCCCTGCGTGTGCACAAGCGTCCTGCTTCATGTGGGGGAAATCCGTTGACGTGAATGTTTGGACTCCGGCGAAAAGACGTGAAAGGAACGTGTCTCAAGACAGCATCCCGTATGGAAGGCTTCAATGGTTCATTGCATAGAACGAAACAATTATTTAAAACCCTTTCTTTAATTTATAGTTCTACTGGCAATATCCTTTTGTATATTTATCAATTCTTCTTAAATCATGTTACTAATTGTACCTTTCTGCTATAGAGAAAATATGGTTGTTTTGACAACGCCTGTGTTGACTATCGCATGCCCCGCACATCGCTAGCACATTTACCTCTCCCATTGTTTACAACCAGGGTCATTTTTGTCCCTCTATAAGGAAAACGACTACTGCGCCAACCTCTGTACAGGGTTCAAATTCCGCGAATTTGCTTGTCTTTTTGCCTGTGTTGAAAGGTAGAGAAAGACAAATCACCACGTGTCCCTAACAAATAAATTCTATGTAATCATCTTAATCATTGTTCATATGATAATGATACAGGAAAGCAATGTAGAAGTTGTCTGAGCTTAGTTACATCTCTCCAGATAAGAAATAGCTCTAGAAACAAGAGGAGAAAAGTATGATTAAGAGTTAGAGGTAAAGTATTCCGTAAAATCCATTATAATTTTGAAATATTTTAATAGAACAATCGTATAGAATTTATCAATTTATAATTTAGAAGCGATTCCTCAATTATGATTCCTGTAGTGAGTATTCTCAATGCCGTTACTTGTGTAGACCAGTAGTTCAAAAGTCTCTCTCTCTCTCTCTCTCTCTCACACACACACACACACACACACACACACACACACACACACACACACACACACACACACACACACACACACACACACACACACACACACACACAACATATATATATATATGTATATATATATATATAGAGAGAGAGAGAGAGAGAGAGAGAGAGGGAGAGGGTACCTCCATTTTATTTCCGCTAACCTTCCAAAAAACGTATAATTTATCTGGGGGCCCGTCTCTGAGTATGAGAACATGGCCATTATGCGGAAAGAAGGTTCGCTTGTAGTGCTTGGCCTGTTGTTTAAAGTACTGGAATTCGCGTAGAATTGATTGAAGGAAATAACATATATGTCTGATGACCCACACTCTGGTATTTGGGTTCTCATTACTAATTATTCAATAAGCAATTTTAACTGTTTACTTTTGATATATTTTTTTCAATCTAATAAAAGTATATTTTTAATAAAATTAATTTTTTTCGAAATTAAAAATTTATTGAAGTTGGGGTGATTTAAACCAAATTTAATTACAGTTAAAGCTCATTAAAACATCAAATTATATTTAAAAGTACATTTAATCAATTAAAAATTCATTCACTTACAGAATAAACTTACCCACAATATTCAATGGAACCTTAATCCTGGATTATTTTGTAGTCCCGTATCACCGGAGATAATAATGCCGGACAAATCATTTTAAAATTTCGATTTAAAAAGCTTAATCAATATATCATTTAATATTTAATAAATTAACAATGAAAATGTAGTTACATTAAATATAAATCAAAGATAATTAGATATCTCCAGTTTCTTCTATCAATTTAACAAAAAATCTTCGGACAAATTAACAAAGATTTTTTTAAAAACTTTTTTAAGAAAGAGCACACAGTTTTATTCATTTGGCTACTTTGGACTTGGATGAGCCTAATTATCGTAAACATTAGCGACCTAGAATCCGAATTCTTGTATTTATATTTCAATAATATTTTTAAATAAATTAATAATAAATTGAATAATAGATACCAAGTGTCATGGTATTTTGCAAACAACAATTCGAAGGCCATTCCTTTCCGATAAGGAATTTGAACGCCCAACACTTGGCCCAACACGTGTTTGTAGGCACAATGCTCTATCTAGGTCAACAGAACAGTGAGCGCGGTCCTGTTTGTTAAGACCACTCAGCTGAGAAAAGTAACGTTGTGTTTAAGTTTGATTGCTAAGATAGTCACAGTCCGCATCACCATCAACGTAATTTCTACTGGCCACAGGCTGCTCTCATAACCGCAGCCGCCGTCTTCACGTGCCAGGGCCTCTTCACGCTTCGGCGCCACCGCCCGAACGCGACCTCTGCCCCGCCACGCCCCTCACTCCCCCTCCGCCCCTTCCCCCACCCTCCAGGTTTCGTGCCTTGGAGCGCTCCAGTAGTATTACTCAGCAGCATAACAATTGGACTCCAAAACTCGTAAAAAGATGCTACCAGGTATCTCCAACAATACCGCTTCCTGAGCACAACAGTGAGCGCGTGTGACCTGCTGCAAAATTAATTCAGGGGTTAATTAGTTAAACGACATTAAGATAGTCCGTGTGACCATCAAAGCCGTTTCTACCGCTAACTGACAGCCCTCGTATCGGCAAAGGCACCCTTTTCCCGTGCAAGGGCATCTTCACGCTTGGTCACCATCGTCGCGAATGCAACCTCTGACCCACCCACCCCTATTCCCCTCAGTCTCTCCTCCGCCCCTCTCTTTTTCTCTTCCTCTTTGTTTGGCGCTTTGGAGCGTTTTGTAGTCTGTTTTGCAACATAACGATCCCGCGATAAAAGTAGCAAACACGCTAACAGATAGTTCCGACAACACCCTTGCGAATACTAACGCAATGACATTACTTTAATGCTTAATAATATTGTCCATATTCGCTTCAATACTGACTCTTTCAAACGCTCACACTTTACCTATGATCTCACTAATTATAAATAGGTACTACATTTTATTTTTCAGTTGACCAACCACAAGGCCCCTATTTTCCTTGCCTACTTTCTCCTTATCATCACTTCCGCCCCTCCTCTATCCTTGACAGCTACATACCGGATCTCCTATGCTTCTCGTGTATTTTCTTTGAGTAGCGAGAATGGGCTTTTTCATAATGGAGGATCAGTCAATCGCCTGGCTCTAATGATGATGTAGGGGTAAGATGGAAGAAAAGGGTTGCCTCGCGCAATTCCTGGCCAGTTGAATGGAATACTGACTCATTCAAACGCGCAAAATTATGCTTCTATACAAGTGTACCAATATTCTTGCCAATACTCAATTTGGCAAAAATATTCGTGCTGTGGGATCAGGACTGTTTTGGTGGAGTTTTTCGTTGTAAATTTCGAAATATTTTCCACTTTGGATTTGGGTAGCATTGAGTCCTTCTCTGTGCCAACAAAAAAATCAAAGAAAAATAGGCGCTGGTCAAAAGAGTGGTAGAGTTTTGTTGAGAAACCCCTTTACACACCAAGCTTTACTGATTCGTTTTTACGTTCTACAGATCCGGTCGAATACAAAAATTTTCTTCGAAAGGACGATGCAGGCTTTCAAACCTTACTAGAGCTAGTTAGGTCCAACATCCAGAAGAAAGTATATTCCGGATAATCCCGATATTCCACTCTTATGAGGGTTGTGAAATTCTGATCAGGGAATACCGATCACTAATTGTTACTTGTCAGATTCTTCACTTCGGTATCACAAGCAACTTGTATTGACAAAAATATTGACAAGAAACCTTCTAGACAATCAAATGGTTCTTCAATATTGATAGAAAATTGTATGGCATTATATAATATTATAAAATTATATATTATAAAACTCTATTGTATTTATAATTTCTATCAAATCTGTCAATATCTTCAAGATGCTTCAATACACTCCTTGACGATCCGTCAATGTTGAAGCGAATATTGATTTCCATAAAGATGCCACTCTATCAATAACGAAGCGAATATTGACAATATTATCGATCGTTATAGGGGATACAAGTCCGCATCGCCATCAAAACCAGTTTTTCTGACAGCGTACTTGTACGCTCTTGTATACGCAACGGCACCGCTTTCTGCGCCAGCGCCTCTTCATGCTCGAGCGCCAACGCGACCTCTGACCGCCCCGCCCCTCACTCTCCCTTCCACCCCTCTCGCCATTCCCCTGCCGAATGCGGAGAGCGCTCTGGGTCGGCCGGCCGCCCGCTCGCCGCCCGAGAGCGGCGCGAATCGCGAATGATTGCGCCGCAGCCCAGCGCTGCATTGTTCAAAGAGAAGGGCCACGTCCACCGCCCACCGCCCCATCGCTCGCCCTCCGCTCCGCTATCAGGCGTCGGCGCGGGCGCTCCCCATCGGACGCGCCTCCCCGCTTTCCTTCCAGTTTTCCTCCGGGGGCTAATGACGGGCGGCGCGGTGTCATTGATGGAGGAGGAAGAGGAAAAGTGGCCCGCGCCGCTCTTTCACTCGCGCATGCAACAGGCACTTGGCCCTCGCCCCGCGCGCGGGTCGGCTCCGCCCACGCCCACAGCTTCCTGGTGCTTCCCAGGAATCGAAGCCCCTCAGCAAATTGTACGGGAGCGGCGAAAGAGAGAGAAAAATACAAACTTCAGGTCATTCATAGTATGTACTTCGCGTTTTGGGACGATCGTCTGAATTTGCCGGATTGCTTTATAACGGTGTAACGGCTTAACCCATGCCTAGGCCTACTTTAATTGCCACGCTTGGAGGGTAAGAGAAACATGACGTATTCCCTTCACCGTTTCTAGCCAATTCCATCTGCCTGAGCTTTTCTTCGTCACACAGCTACAGGAAATGAGACGATTTTAAAGGAAAGCTACAACTCTATTTTTGCCCCAACCGTGATCGAACCCAGGATTGCACCACGGCAAGGTGGTAAGCTGCCCATTAGTCACTTTAGGGCCCAGTTCATGCTATTTATTCATAAAAAAATTACACGTTTATACATAGTGACCAACGTGTCGGATGCGGGAGAAAAATGAGAATAATAACGCATTGTTTACACGTGCCCCTTTGTTCCTTTAGAGACGAAATTCGATTCACTCTCCTAAATTGAGCATCTCTGGCTATTTAGCCACTTATAAAATATACTATAATACGAGGTAGAGTAACACTAAATCTTGATTTAAGAGTTAATAATAGTGCTCAGTGATAACCGAATAACATACGTTATTAACGTGTTTGGTTTTATTCCCACTTTCTAATATAGAGAGATAAAGTTTCGGATTCCTTTGCGGATTACCTTTTTAATTATAAAGGATAAAAAGAAGTCATAACATAAGCCAGGTAATATGAAGTTAATTCTTAACAATAAAATTAGAAAAAACTTTCAATTATGTAGTACGTAAAACGCCAATGAAATAAAACGGACACGATGTTTATGATCTTAGGAAGATAATTCAAATTTTAACATGACTTTTTTACAGCGCACTAACTGACTTGTTTTATTTAATTGATGTATTCTTGTTATCATTTTTAAGGTATGTTCTTCTTTTTCCTTCTCTTTATTTTACTATTATGGATTTACCTGATTTTATCGGTTTAAACTTGTTATTTATACTTAAGCATTAAGGAGGCCACTCACAAAGGAATGGGAATCGTTGGTTCAATCAGAAAGTGGAAATAAACGTAATCCTGAGAAATACAGGTTCTGTCATCCCTGTGACCCACTGTTATGTCGTTTCTTGTATTACTGTTTATTGTTTCGTGTCGTTCTTAGTACTATATAGGAATGCAGAGTAAGAAAATTCAAAAAACTCGACGTTTAACTGAAAATTCCAATTTGGAGTTTGGCCCGCTGTTCTTCAGTTCTCTTGAAAGAGGGCTCTATCTCATCTCTGATACAATAAACGATACAATAAACTGAGGGTATGTGGAGTCTGGAGCGGAAGGTATTTAGGTATTCATATGCCTAAACACATTGCCCCTTCTGCCAAATGCACAGCATTTTAAAATTTAATCATTATATTTCATTTGTTCACTTTCTCATACGTATTAGAAGATTCATGGTTGTTGAGTGTAAAATAAGTATTTAATTGAATGTATAAATGCATTTATTTTCAATTTTATTTACATAATGTGCCACTTGCTTACTAAAGGTAATTCACTGAATATTGATCAAACATCATTGAGCCGTTTCAGAATTTTACTGTAATCACACTAAGTCATCCCATATGGTGGCCGCGATAGAGACACATGTGATGACGTTTGATTGAGACAATGTTAAGGTGTTACTATAATTTTCAATATCAATGTGCAATGTATTATTATGCATTATTCTATTTGATATCACTGTTCTATTCACAATAGCAAGAGCAATATATCATTAATAAAATGTGTATTTAAAATTGGTTTATCTGGATGTATTCTTTATCTATTCCTAAGATGTCTATTTTCTTTTGTCAATTGATTTTCTTGATTTTTTTTACCAATAACACAGAGTTGACTTCAAAATTACAACGAAATGATGAAATTCGTAAAAACAATGTTTACACTCAGATTTCAGTGCTTATGTAGGAGCTTCGAAAGGTTTTGCCCGTGACCGTTTCGCAATGAAGTTTACGCCTCCAATAAAACGCTGAGCTGGAAAGCGGGGCGCGCTCTTATTACGACGGTCCAACGCCGCAGCTTCTCCGACAGTTGCCAGACGGAGCTTCGCTGATGTCATCGTTTTCTCCACAGATGCAATCAGAAGTTTCGGAAATGCGAAAAATATCACGCTGGAGAACATTCAGTGAGATGTTAAGAGTGATCTTCCATAATGAGTTGCTCTTTGCTATTTTCACCACTTTCACTGTTTAGAAGTAGTATGTGTGCGCATGAATGATCTATTTTAATTAAGTGAAGTAATGTTGAATTTTTTCGGAATCGAAATATTTTGTATTTCCGGATTTTCTATCATTAATCACTTCAAAAGAATTTTTATAAACCCTTTTAATGAATATATTTACTATTAACAACACTTAATTGTTCCCACCTTCTGACATCTCCCAAGTCGTTGGTGGACTTTGCGTCAAATTTGTTCGTAACATAAGAGTAGTAACTTATTCAAATTATTCAACAAAGCGGTCGCTGTTTTCTGCCGTTATAAGTATTAAGGCTAAGAGACTGATAAAAAGAGCAATAACCAAAAGAGTACGTTATTTTTTATATCGGCCGTGCTTGTTCAATACTTTTCGTAAATCCTTAACTTCGTCTGTTCAGAAAGGACTTTTCGTTCCTATGTTTGATTGTTTAATGCCGATTTTGGAGTACAGAATTACGAACACTAGAAATAAATTCATGGCCTTGTATTTTACCTTGCAAAATGCATATCCATTTGTATGCTAAAAGGTTTATGTAGTTGACGTATTAATACTGGTAATGTATGGGGTTAAAGAAGCAGGTGAAACAGTTTAGAAAAACGAAGTTTAGTTCAGAAGATTAATTTGCTCTTCATCTATTTACACGAAAGTGAACATGAAAGAGAACTAATCCCTAACTTTAATTTTAAACATTAAAATAATAAAATTCTTCCTACTTGATCTCTGTTGTTTAATCATTCTGATAAATTATAATCAGAATGTATTATTATATTAATACCACGGACGGAAAACATTTCTGAATCCACCAAAAACGAAGTAAATGTGAGCAAACTTTGAAATGTGAAATGTATGTTTGAAGAAAATCAACAAAAGAGTTAGCTCTTTCGAAATGTATTCACACGATGCAGTCTCATTTTTGCGCATGGGAAGGAGCCCACATGCATTACAGCGTGCAGTGAAAGTGCCCAAATTGAACCACAGATCGAAGTTGGGATAAGCGGCTGTGGGCGAAAGTCTTTGGAGGACCTCCCGGATACCTGGCTGCGGAAGCGTGCGACCCGTCATGATTCCGGGGTGTCGAAATTGCGAAGACGGGACGCGAACCCGGAGCCCCTCGAGCGCCAGCACTTACCGCCGTCGCTTCATTGTTCTTCGGGATGAGCCAATCCTGAGCGCGGCGCGGCGAGGCTCTGGCCCGGTGGCTGGGAAGCCGCGCACAAACCAGGAAGCCCCGACGCGGCCGCCCGGCCAGCCCGGGCTGCGACCGCGCCCCGAAAGACGACGTGCACATCGAGATCTTTGACCGGCTGAGATAGCTCGGACATCAGATGTTTATTAACCAACCTTTCTGACAAGGTTTGGATTCCCGTCTGTACCGTATTTTTTTTTAAATTTATTTCTTCTTGTTCGACAGACTTGTCTTTCGAGGAGGTTAAATTATGAAATACACAGTTTTTAACTTTTTGGGAATGGCCATCAATAAGCAGTGGTTTTTTTTATTACTCGGAATAACGTAAACATTGGGCTAAGGTTGAATGAAGCGAGGTTGAAGACTGTTTCAGTTTGATCTATTGACAGTTATGGGAGATTACGGTGGTTTGAATCGATCTTTGGGATACCTGGATTTAATACGTGAGAATGCAGCATTGCGACCTAGGCTGAAGATTAAGGGGCATGGGGAAGTGTGAATGTTTTGGTAATAACGTATTTTTTGACACTTCTTAAAGAAACGAATGGAATTCAGCCGCTGTCTGAAGAAGAATTCAGGCGACAGGCTGCTGAAATCGGTACTTTTCCGCGGTCTCTCTCAGATGACAGCCAGACGAATTCCTTAACATAGGGGACCTCGTACCGCACGCGAGCCTACCTTCCTCATTCTTGGCCCCTCTTCCCCCCCTTCTTTCACATGCACTACAATACCACACATGTCGTGCGCTGAGAGCTTGGCCCAGCTAAAGCGGTGCCTTGCTGACGGAGGTACCGAGAAGAGGAAAATCCAGCAAGCCCTCGTGTAGTTCGGCGCTGAATTCGGGATGTGATCCCTTCCGGAATGAAACGTGTGGCGGTGGTACATTTACTGACTAGAAGACTACTAGACTTGACTCATAAAGTTGACGCGCCCAGAAACACTAAATAAGATATAAACCAATCAAACTTTTTCCAGCACCACATGCAATATTTATTTTTACTCTGAGGTAATGCAAACACCAAACCTCATTCAACCTAGACAGAAACTCCAACTACACCAAAAAAACTCAAATAAGCACATGTTCTACATATTCCTGAAAATGTCCTCCAAACTGGATCAAAATTAGTAGTGACCATTTAGTTTCCTCAATCGCAAAGCTAAATGTGGTCGGGTTAAGTATCTACTTATTCAATAAGCGAGCATTTCATATATGTAGCATTACAATTCATGAACTATATGCCAACAAAAGGAACCATTGAGCTTGAGAAAGCGGCGAATTTCAAAAGAGGCTGCTTGTCACGTGGCTAGTTTTTTTCGAAAAACACATGACTTGGAAAGAAATACTGTTGATTGACTCTTCAGTCATGATGCGATATCAAAATTGCCTCCTGTGGAGAACAGTCAAAATTCCAGGCCAGATGACGAATTGTCGAAGTGACGAGTGAAACGAACACCATCTTCGCCTACGCGGCATCTGAATAAATCCTTTGAATACGCTTAGGAATGTATTCTTTTCAAATTTCCTTCATTTCAATTCCTTGATTTTTACAAAGTGTCAAAATCATAACTCAGTAACAGTTGAGTAACAGTTACCTGTCAAGGGGTTTTCCAACGGGGATCATCCAGCTCTCTAGGCGGGAGGACGACTCCAGGTTAATTCGCGTCCTTGCTTCCAGTCCCAGGTGAAATATGGGCGTTTTCACCTCGTGATTGTTGCTTCCAAGCCAATTCACCAGCGCATCCTTGTCAATTGGGCAATAGTGGGGCTACAATTAACTATCAATAATTCGTGTTTTGAAGAATGTAATTTCAAATAAATTATGACTACTAGAGTTTTAAAAGACCCGTTAAGGTTTTTAAATTACTTGCAGCGTAATGTGAACGTAGAATAGCAAAGAACCGGGAAGTATGGAACGCTCAAGAGAAACAAATGACAAACAGCATTAGTGAAAGGAAGTGCTAAATGGGAATAACTGCAAGTATAAAAAGTTAGTGTACATGTTAATGTAAAAACTAAAAATATCTTAAGGACTGGCTTAGCTTAAGAGTTAAGCAGAACCACCCCAGTATTCTGACAGGAGGCCCTTGACCTTTTATGGATTCAACGGGCTCACATCATCATCATCATCGTCATCATCATCATCATCATCATCAATGTGAACGTAATTTTTGGCTTTTTTAGATATTTAAAAGATATATATAAGTCGCCTATCATACACCATACTTTACCTATGATCTCACTAATCATAAATAGGTACTACATTTTATTTTTCAGTTGACCAACCACAAGGCCCCTATTTTCCTTGCCAGCTTTCTCCTTATCAGCACTTCCGCCCCTCCTCTATCCTTGACAGCTACATACCGGATCTCCTATGCTTCTCGTGTATTTTCTTGGAGTAGCGAGAATGGGCTTTTTCATAATGGAGGATCAATCGCCTGGCTCTAATGATGATGTAGGGATAAGATGGAAGAAAAGGGATGCCTCGCGCAATTCCTGGCCAGTTCAATAGAATACTGATCCTTCATTCATCTAACAGCGATCAGGGAAATCATAAATCACCGATCAGAAGAGTTAACCATGCGAATCAATTTTGGCAGGGATCACGAACTCTCGGATGTTGAAACCACTAAAAAATTCCTACATTTGCCCGGAAAAACTGCGATCTTCCAATCTCCGGTACATTCGAATGTTACGTTGCCGTAATGCCCACGACTATCGCCATTGGTACATTAAAAACATGTATTTTCATTCACATAACTTTTAATCCAAACAGTAGTGCAAAGTGCCAGTGAAGGGTTCAGCGCTTTCAATGTCATTAATGAGGAAAGGGGAATATAATAAAATCAAGCTAATTAAAGAAGAGATAATTTTGAAATCTTATATGAATATCTTTTACTGATTTTGTCGTAGCCGAAAGTTCTGGCCAGTGTTCGATCTTCAAGGACACGCAGCGGGTAACTGAAGATGGCGTCTTGTAGTTTCATAGCAAGAGATTCGTTGAAACCAGCCTTTCTCTAAGATGTACCTCATTCATTTTCCGTCCTCTTTAAAAAGATAAATTATTCTTTGTCTCCCATGATAGTCATGCTAGGGACGTAGTAAGACCTTGTCTCGCAGGAGGAACTCTAGTCCGACAACCTAAGCCCAACAAAGAAGATGCGTGGCACACTTAAATTCTTCCACGTCTTGGTCTTGTAAAATGAAGATTATAGATGTAATTATTTGGAGGAAATGTAACCATTTAAGTACTAATCAGTAATTATTACAATCATTTTCACAAGTATCAGTGATAAAATACAGCAATCATAAACAACGGCGCAGCAAGGTCTAGAAGCATTCAAAACATGCAAGGTCACCACAGACACCAATCACCAAAATCCCCACCCAGGCCGATCCCTACCAAGTCTTATGAATCAGAAAATGTATACGGGACAAAGGTCTCGGCATAGCGCCTTATCCAATTGCCACACTGTGATACATTGTCATATCCCATACTTTAGGTGAATGTGGTAATTGTGACAGCTTATGGGGGCTATGGAAGGGTGGCGGATTTGGAAAGGTGGTGGAGTTTATGGTAGAGGGGCGGATTAAAGGCATTTTATTTATCAAACCTATTATGCAATAGAAATTTTAATGTGCATTAAGAATTTAGAGAAGATTCTAAACTATCTATTTCCTTAATAAGGAGAGAATGTTTCCTAGATGTGCATTGCAGAAATGCAGATACCTAGCATTTTATAACGACTGTTCCAGTAGTGAAATATGAAAATATTATATAAAAATTTATATAATATATATAAAAATTTCCCTTGTGACCGCCAACCATGGAGGAATTACCCACTGGAGTTTTATCTACTTATTTCTTGCGTCTGTTCATGCATTGATATTATGTATTACTGAATTAATTAATACGTTTTTCAAATTTATATTATCTTTGTTTGGAATTTTCATAATGTGTACTACAACTTAGTTCATGCGCGATTTATAAATTAATCGCTAATTTGTTAATTTTATTTTGTCTTTAATTACTTCATGATGTTTTCTCGCCCCGTAACGGTCGTCCCCTGACATTTCGCCGCTCATTTTGCCCTCCCCTTCCGCCTCAAAGTACATACCTAATTTTAATAAAGTTTCTCCATGGGTGCGGTCGCTGACTCGTGCTCATTCTTGTTCGCTCCGGCGAGGGAGACCAGCTGGCATGCTGCCCTGTGCTTTCCTTTGCGAGTAAACGCGTGTTGCAAGTGTGTTCACACGTTGTCCCTGGCAGTCTTCCGTCTCTTCTGATTAACAAACGAGTCAAGGCACTTGATTTAGGAGGCTTTAAAATCACCGGCTAGTAACTTAAACATAAAACGAGGTAGACACTTTATACTTTTCATGCGACCTATTCCATTCTGACGCTTTCGGAATGACATTGGGAATTGCAAGTTGTGCATAAATGTAGAAAATAATTTGACACATTTAATAGAAACGACATGTACGGAAATACAATACTTCTTCGGGTAAGCCTGGACTAATTCTGTATGCAGAATCATAAGTTTTGGAAATGAGTTTTTTTCTTTGTATGTGATGTGCTCAGTGATTAGATATTTTCCTACAAGGGAAATATCTAATGTCTTAGCCTGCCACGTACATCACGATTTCATCTACACCTACTCCGTTTACGCTGTTACTAAGTGAGAAACTCAACCTTCTGGGGTC
Organism: Teleogryllus occipitalis; assembly: GCA_011170035.1. Lineage (NCBI taxonomy): Eukaryota > Metazoa > Arthropoda > Insecta > Orthoptera > Gryllidae > Teleogryllus > Teleogryllus occipitalis. The sequence continues at coordinate 37,841 of BLKR01003871.1, forward strand.
ACAAAACAGTAGTCAACTTCACTGCTGAATCCTGGGGGCAATTACCCCTCCTTTTTGTCTACTACCCCTTGGATACTCCCGCCCTAACTTCTTTGGGCTCTCAGGTTAACGTAGGTTTACCTTTTAAAATTAGAGAAGGTATGCTTTTGCTCTTAGAATTTTCTTACGGCCGTGGCATCTTTTACGGAAACGAGGTATTCTTTACTGCCACACACAAATTCGATCGCAACAAATGCACGAAGTGAGAGAAATACCTTTTGTTAAGGCTGAAGAACCTTCCAATTTAGTTTCTTAGTCTTTTCCTCAACTACGTTTTCTCTACGTTCTGTAAGGACACTAATGATGATTGCATTCTACTTACGAACATTCGTAAGTGAAAAAAGCAAGACAAAGAACAATGTCTCTTTCCTTTTCTCATTACTTCTTTCATGTTTCGTTAGATTTTTTTAAAATCCTTATTGTACTTCCGTTTCTTTTAATTAGTCAATCGTGTTTACCATATTTTTCTCTGAATTCTTTTTATTATTTGTGAACGCTTAAAGTAGTATTTTCTTAACAAGTTACTACTAGTTAGATATTTAGAGCGCTAGATATTTCGAATGTTTGCGGGGGCCACTAATTTTAAGGATTACCTTTGTCCATCTGTTCTTCTAAACCGGTCAGTTTTTTCTTCCATTTTGGCTTTCAGATTTATTTTAAAAAAATGTGGAGAAAGGGGCAGTGAAACTTATTTCATGTTCATTTCAGTTGAGAACTCCGAATCCCGAAACAAACAAACACTCCACGCTACACAGCCTGCACCTAAATCTTACTAGTATTGTTTGTATCATGTGACCTCACATCCTATTCAGTGTCTTTTTCCTTACCTGATAGTCAACAGATCGTGACTTAAATGTGTTCACCTGCTGTTCTAGCAGCAGATGAACAGCGATAAGCACATATACATCCAGGTTTATGGTTGTTCCTCGACTGTACACCCATGATTATATGCGACAAAGGTAATCTCAAGCAACAATTCGACAATATCAGATCAGGATATCGTATAATGTTCGTGGTGTCGCAGAACGGTTTCAAAACGATTACATCGCAATACCACATTAAACACCAGTCGCAATTCCCCCCTTCCAAAAACAACGTTCTTTTCTCAGATGTTTAACTGCGTTTCCTCGGTTTTATCTGACCATGTTATTTCCAGTCCCCGACGCATGACGAGTCGTGCGTTGTCTCGGTGAAGATTCACTGCCGCGCGCGCACGGCCGTACTCGGCGATGTGTGTCTGTCGAGCGAGGGCCGGGGGGGGGGAAGGGGCCGTGCGGGGAAACGCGTGCCCGAGCGGGGCCCGTGCCTCATTGTGCGGGAGTGACTGACGGCGCCGCCGCCGTCGCGACGCTCTCCTGTGGAGATGCGTCGACTCGTCAGGCGTCGCGGTCTACTACCCTGGCAAGGGGGGAGAGGAGGGGGGCACGGCCGGGAGCGCAGTGGGCGGAAGGCGCCGACCTACGGCACGAAGCGTGGGTCACACTCACGACCGCACACGCTCCCGGGATTAAACGTGCAAGTGATAGATGCAATGAACACTCGCTTTCCAGTGCCATTTTGGTGTCTGGAGTACACAAGTACGAGGGTCAATGAAGGACCCCGGAATAAATTCCAATATGAATGAAGGATTTTTGAAATATTTAAGAACTAATACTGCATGTACTTAAGAATATATTACAATCATTTTCTACAAATTTATGTTAAAGTACGTTAACTTTGAGACATGTGAAGGTCGTATTTGATTGAACATTTTCTAAACCAGCGGTTCTTTCCACGAACAGATAGTGATATCCCATTTTTTCTTGCCTTTCTATCTTTTTTGAAGATCAAGTTCAAAATTAACTTCTTTATTCGATTGCACAAATATATATCTACAGATTCCAAGATAAACTTTTAACCTGATTATGGTCAGGCGGGGTAAGAAAACGCCGGATTTTCCACGAAGCGATTATGCATAACGACGTTTTCGATTTTTTTGAAAATGTCCGCGAAGCGTTGAAAGGCAAACTATTACGAGGGATCCCACAATTTTTAGTAATAAAATCACTAAAAGATTAAACTATTTTCCTAAACAATGGTACTGAAAGACATTTATGCTGTCATTGTCCCCTCCTCTCTTCGCTAAGTGTCAGTTAAACATTTATTGGCTTGTAATACTACCTAAACAAATTGTTGATGCAACACAATAAGTAGTGCACACGATACTCGGCTACTATTGCTATCGTTTATTCCCCTTAACAAAATTCATAACCAAATGAACACTAAACTGTATAAAATGTATCATACTAGCCAGAATTGCTTCTAAAACTATTGGTTTACTACGAGTGGATAAATGTAATAACGTAGGACACCAGGGAGAACTTAATAATACTAGTTGGACCCTTGCAAACATTTCGCACGTTGTAAATCACTTGTGAAAGTGAAAATAGCTTCACGCTGGAACCCAACTTCCAACGACCAGATCCTCACCTGTTCGCTGGGGCGTCCACAGGAAAAGAGAGTTCTGGTGCAGTAGATACACAGGGATCCCTTATTTCAAACAAAAGTTGGCCCTCCCCGTAACATAAAAAGAATTAATTTCTCCGCGCAAGTGGTTAATGGTACAGTAGTTAATTAGAATTAGAAGTATCGTAAATATATTTTTTTATTTATTGCGAATGAAAAACTCACAAGGCACAACTAGGTCGGGGCCTCGGACACACTGTCCCCTTTTTGGGCGTTCTTTATTGTGGGTTATTCATAATGAGCCGGTTCTGTGCTTCGGTAAATATTGTAACATTGCTAGATTACATATATCCATTAAAAATAATTCCATAGAATACCAATGAGCCAATTTAACCCATTATCTGCCAGATTAAGTTCGTGCGCACAGCCCTCGATCATTGTCGTCGCGTTCGTGCGCGCATAGCCATTGTTGGAATCCTCTGGCAGCATGTTTTTTCAACTTGAATTATGTTAAAATAATGGATTCTATAGGAATCATATTCAGTTAAACTTATCCTCTTCCGTGGAATTTGTTTTGGACCAAGTGGATTCGCGTCGGGGTTTCTCGGGGTCTTTCTCTTTCCTCTGCCTCTATTTCCACCGCTCACTACTCATATCATAGGAATCATAATAAAAAAAACTTCTACGTCAAAATCATTATTTCACACCAGGTGTTGCTGAAAGGCTTAGAAATTATTAGTATATTAAAGAACTAGAAGAAACCCGACAAAATTGGATGGTTTACATACATTCACTGATCCTCGTACTTAACTCGTATCTTAGAACTTCACCTCATAAGCTTGTACGCACCCGACAACAAAATGACGACTGCTTTCGAAATATTGATGTCAACTCGATCGACAAAACGAAGGAATGAACAAATGACAAATAAGCGTTCGTTCTATTAATTTTAATTTCTTACTAGTAATTATATTTTTGTGTAATTATACTGTAAATCAGGTTAATAACAGCAAGTGATAACACATCTAGGGTCCACTTCCTATGATTTAACAGCGTCATACCAATTGGAGGAAGTCAACGTCGGCCCCCAACGAAGCTTTTCCCCTCTATCTTCATTTAAACAAAGACGTATTTTAGCCAGCCTGGCTCGCCGAGGTCGTTAAGGCCGAAGGGCATAGCAGCCTCGGCTCGAGAAGTCGCGGGTTCGAATCTCGTAAGGGGTCATGGCTGTTTGTGTGCGTTTGTGTTGTTCTTATGTTTTCCCCCTACAGTTTAAAACTTGCAGTGGCGCTATATGACCAAATATTTTGAAAAAAAGACATATTTAATCATTTAGGACTTTTATTTTTAGAACTTTTCCTAACACAAAGTGATAATTTCGTCTTTCAACGCTACGTGTCAGATGTTTACAAGAAATTGCCGCCATGTGTAATCGCTTCGTGGAAACTCACGTGTTTTTTTTTCAGACAGACCGGGAGAGATGGCTCAAGGGATCAACTGATATCACTGCAATGTCTCTGACCGGTAGGTTCTGTGTTCGAATCCCGACAGTGGCAGAATTTTCGACTACAGCTAGATCGCTAGGTCGAGTTATGTCGCTGTTTGGAGGAGAATTCTAGAAGTCTGTTGCTCTGATCGGTAGTTTTCCGTGGTTTCTCCAATCAACACCAGGCGAATGCCGGAGCACTACCCCAACAGCCAGGCCACGGACCGCGCGCGATCTTTTCTTTCTCTTCCTTGTCCTATTCTCACCACTTACACTTACATGCACTACCAACCACACATGTCGGGAGATCAGTGGGGCGCTTTTCCGATTGGCGCGGTGCTCCGCTGGGGTGGGAGGTACCTGGTGAGGGTAAATCCTGGTAACCGACGGTAGTCAGAGGGAGAGGATAACTGCCATATGCCGACGAAAAAACATGCACGGGACTAATAACCTTAGGAGTTGACGTGCCCTCAATCATCAGTCTTACACTCAGCTCTGTCCATAAATTCGTTGGAAACATTTTTAGTGTGTGTGTGTGTGTGTGTGTGTGTGTGTGTGTGTGTGTGTGAGAGAGAGAGAGAGAGAGAGAGAGAGAGTGAGTGAGTGTGAGTATGAGTGTGTGTGTGTGTGTGTGTGTGTGTGTGTGTGTGTGTGTGTGTGAGTCACGGCCGGTTTCGCAAAATAATTTTTAAGTATGTCTTACTTAAATCATACTTAATTTTAAGACGCGTTTTAAGTCGTGCATTGTTGTTCGTCCATTCACCACCCTCTCCGAAGCAATTGCATAGTGAAATATAACTTAAACATCCGAGAGTTGGTTGGCAATACTGTATCCTGTTGAACCAGCCAATGACCATAATCATCGTTGTTTGTTTTGCACTCTGGTGCAAAAGGGTTATTTTTAGTGAATTTTCGTAATGAGGAAAGGCGAGAGGATTGTGACATTTTCAAAGAAAAATAAGTTCTCATCGAATATATGAGAAAGTACATTTCTATTATAGAAAATAATGTTACAAATGGAGCAACAAACAGAAAAAAAAGATAACTGGAGGAACACTGAACGTGGTTTTAAAGTAACGACCTACGAGATGAAATATAACACACATTAAATAAAATTGTGGAGACGATTAGGTTTAGGTGAAAAAAGAAATGCAATAAAAATACGTGACTGTAAAATTTGTAAATTGAAAGTAGATACGGGATCTTGCAAACATAACCTACAAAACACTTGTTCTTAGGCAAAATTGTTACTTGCATGGTAATTATGAGCCAAAATATTTAAATGTTCATTTCGTTTATAATTAACTGTGAAGTAAATTTGGACATTCACGTCAGTCTTCAATTAGCTACAAAAGATGTAGTATTATCGTCTTTGGTTGGCGAAGTCTCTTTCATCGAGCTTTTCGAAATATTCAAACCGTTCACGGATCCACCTCGGCAGAAGGCTTCTCAAAGCTTTGTCTTCACAATTGTCGCAGCTATCGCTATCAAAAGCAACGCTCCACATTACGCTCACCATTTTAACTGTTTTGTGACGTAAAGCACAACAATAAATGGATAAGTGCAGCTGAGAGTGCCCTGCGGTCCTCCGTTGATCCTCCACCCGCTCGTCGATCGGTGCTCTCGTGGTCCTGGAATGGCATTGGCAAGCGACTGACGTCATTTGGTTGAGTGCGTAAATGCAACGCCTCTGTACGCGAAGGAGCCCAGCTATGCTCCCCGAGCGCCGAGGGTAGTGATGGCAAATTTTACCAAAGCATCGATACATTGATGTTCCGATACATCGCTAAAGGGTTTTCGATGTCTATTGAAACATCGACGAGAAAACATCAATGTTTTGATTATAGACTAATAAACATGCTATTTTCCTATCCACTTTTAATTCCAGTACGTAAAAGGAATATATTTTATTGTTTGGTTACCAGCATGTTTGTAGTATGTAAAAATTATTATCAAATGTAAAGAATAAAATTAACAATAAAGAACATTATTTTGTTATAGATTTCGTGTATCACTGTTGATTCAGGCAATCACACGCCTGGCGATAACATACATTCTTAGCAGCGCCCAAATTTTCTCAGATTGCATGGGCGAAATGTGTAGTGTGATAAAGAGGAAGACGCAAAACAACGAAATTGCTGTGGATTGCTGCTACTCTACAACGAGCTTAAACCCCTTTATTTAAAATAATATTTAAAAAAATTAAAAATGAAACACATCGATGGTTTTGCAACAAAATATCGATGTGAAGAAAACCTCGAAAACAAAATATCCATGTTAATGTATCGATGTTTTTGCAACAAAATAATGGTGTTTTAAACACCGATATCTTTTTGCCATTCCTACGCGAGGCCCACTGCGCGGGCGGCGGCCGCGTGCCCCAGTGCGCGGGGCCGCTCTAATTGGCGCAGGCTGCGGCTGCCATTGTGCCTCCGCCCGCGCTCCGGAAACCAGCCTCCCACCCTCCCCCGCGTAGCTATTTGCGCTCGCCACCGCTGCCTGCGCTGTCGCTGTCAGCGCCGCCTCCGCCAGCTCCTCCGACATCTCCTTGCCCCAGCCTCTGCTCCCACTCCACCTCTGTCATCGCCTCCGCCTCCGCCCCCTCTGCCTCCGCCATCGCCTCCGTCTCCGCCTCATCCTCCCCTCTACCTCCATCTCTCCGCTTCTCCTCCATCTTTTCTGCCTCCGTCACCGCCCCCGCCTCCTCCACTGCCTTCGCCACCGTTTCCGCCTCCGCCTTTGCCTCCACCCCCGCCGCCCACCGCTCTACCTCCGCCTCCGTCTCCATCTCCGTCTCCTCAATTCCTCCTCTGCCACCTTCTCCGTCTCCTTCTCCGCCCCCCCCCCCCGCTGTCCCTGTCGTTGGCCTGCCGCAGCGCCGTCCGCGCGGCCGCTTGCGCGTCCCTCGGATATGTTCGCCCCTCCCCTTCCGCCCCACGCGCTTCTTTCTTCTGCCCCGCCCTCTCCGGACTCTGCGCCGTCACTGCGCGTGGAAGTGTTCGAGGAAAGAAACACTTTCTTTCCACTCACTATGATGATTAGAGCTGGGATTTTCATGTAATTACATATTTTGTTCCTTGCAGTTAAGACGCTGGGAAAACAAGAATGTATTCGAATTTATACATCAGAATCATTTTAATTCATCTTTTTAAGGTTGCTTTTTAACTACTGGGTCATGTAGCGACCAATGTGATTGTTTTACATTGAGATGACTGTAGGGGAACACGGACACGTAAGAACAACATGAGCATACACAAACATCCATGCCCGAGGCGGGATTCGAACCTGGGAGCCGAGGCAGCTACGGCCCAACTACCTTAGCAACCTCGGCTATCCAAACCGGCTTATTAAATTTTATTTTAGGTGTTTTTTTCATATTTGTATGCATTTTACATATTCGTATCACGTTTTCTCATTTATTAAGTAGTATGATACAAAAAGTGTAATTTTGTCGGGAACGGAGCTGTGAAATATCCGGGTACTTTCAGATGAAATAATGGGGTTACATGTGCGCATTTGTAAACCGAGCTACTTCAAGAGATACATTTATCAGCGATGCAATCGTTCCATATAATATGAGTCAGCGAGCTTCTTGGAAAGATAGGTCTTGAAACTAACTCGATGAACAATCTTTACGAAAATGTAGAGATCAGCATTTGCCAGCTCAGTCAACATCGATCTTCCGTGTGATCATGGCACCCGTTCCGTCTTCATTCTTAGTTTCAAAGATGAAATCTTGGGTGACGATTGATGAGATCTTCACAACTGACGGCAAAATGGTTGTTTGCCAAACGTGCAACAAACAAATCGTTGGTTTGATGAAATTCTAGCTGGAACATACTCGAATTTATATAATTGCTGACTCTGCTGCCAAGTTTAATGAGTAAATTTTGTTTATAAAAGTAAATATGGAACTGTTATAAAATATATTATATTACATATTTTGGATTTTTTGATTGATTGATTTTTTCGTGTTTCCGGGCGCGTCAACTACTGTGGTCATTAGTCCCGTTAGCGTAGTGCATGTTTTTATCTCGGGAGATGGCGGTGATCTTCCCCCGCTGGATGGCGAGATCCGGCACCGACCTACCGTCGGCTAGTGGGGTTTCCCCCTAACCAAGACTCTCCCACCAGCGGGGCACCGCCCCAGCCGGGACAAGCTCTAACCTCCCGACCGGTCTCCCGGAATATGTGGTAGTGTAGTGCATGTTAGTGTAAGTGTGTGTGTAATGGGAGAGGAGAGGACAGGAAAGAGGAAGGACAGATCGCGCGCGGTCCGTGGCCCGTTTGGTAGGGTACTGCTCCGGCATTCGCCTGGTGTTGATCGGAGAAACCACGGAAAACTACCAATCAGAGCAGCCGGCCGCTAGAATTCTCCTCCAGACAGCGACTGAATTCGACCTAGCTGAAAAGCCAGTATCGAAAATCCTGCCGCCGTCAGGACTCGAACCTCAGGACTCGAACCTAGGACCTCCCGGTCAGAGGCGCTGCAGTGACATCAGTTGATGCACTGAGCTACCGCTCCCGGTACATATTTTGGAGAATTTTACTGTTTTTCTACATATTTTCCTACTTTTCACAACATATATGTACAAATTTCATTATTTGATGTTGCATATAAATCCCAGCTCTAATGATAGTCCGCATGGTAGATGAGAAAAAGAAGTAGTGCGAGTAGGTGTGATGGTGGTTGGTGGGAGATATTAATGAAATATATTACGATATTGAAAAGGGATGGACGTGTTGACGACGGGGTTTGCGGTGTTAACGACATTCCCAGTGAAAGCATCACTAACGGAAGTATCAGTGACGCTTGTGTGACTGTAGCGATAGTGATTATATGGTGATGACAGTGGAGCTGGTGTTTGTCTTGGGTCTGTCAGCAGAGGTAATGTTATTGTCCCATTTGTTATCTCTGTTAGTGGCATGTTCTCACTGGGATAATGTCGGCGAGACGTGTGGTCGGCGCGGCGCGGCGGCTGGCCTTACCATCTGGCGGGGGAACACCACCACCACCTCCCCGGATAAGAAACGTGTGAACACTCACGAGAGTAATTACAAGTATCACAGTGGTTGACGCGCCTGGAAACACCAATCAGAATGTCGACGTAAGTGGTGGTAGTGTAACACTGCCGTTTGCGGTAGTGATATTAAAGATCATGAGGGTGGTACTTGTGATAATGATGAGATCATTCTAATGCAGACGCTGGTGAGCTAGCAGGGATGGTGTTGTTGACTAATTGATGATTGTTAGTGATTCCGGGCGCGTCAACTACAATGGTTATTAGTCCCGTAAGTGTAGTGCGTGTTTTTGCGCGGGAGGTGGCGGTGGTCTTCCCCCCGCTGGAAGGCCGGATCCGGCGCCGACCTACAGTCGGCTAACAGGGTTTCCCCAACAAGGTACCTCCCACCAGCCGGGCACCGCCCCAGCCGCGACAAGTGGTAGTGAAATGAATGTTGGTGTGTAAGAAATGATGATAGGACAAGGAAGAGGAAGGAAAGATCGTGTGCGGTCCCTGGCCCGTTTGTTAGGGTACTGCTCCGGCATTTGATTGGGGTTGATCAGAGAAACCACGGAAAACTACCAATCAGAGCAGCCGGCCGCTAGAATTCTCCTACAGGCAGCGACTGAATTCGATCTAGCGGAAAAGCTAGTGTCGAAAATCCTGCGGCCGTCGGGACTCGAACGTAGGACCTCCCAGTCAGAGGCGCTGCAGTGATATCAGTTGATGCACTGAGCCACTGCTCCCGATATGCTGTGGATGATAGTAAGTGATGGTGAAGGTGACATGGTGGTGTTGGTCCTGGAGATCGTAGTGTTAATAGTTGTGGTGGTGGGGGGAGAGTGGTGGTGATAGTGGGGGGGTCGGTGGTCATAGACACCTGGGATGGTGTGGCCGTGTTGAAGGTGGCGGTCGTCGCGGTGGCATTGGTGTTTGTGATGCTCCTGGTGATGGTGAGGGCAGCAGTGGTGATGGCGCCAGCGCCAGCTGCCCTGCCGCTCTCCGGAGCTGCGGCCCGCGCGTCCGCCGTTCCCCTCCCTTTTTGCGCCTCCACCTCGGTCCACGACTTTCCTCCGGCGCGCACAAAGCGCTGCGTTGCCGCTCCGCGCTTTCCAGCACCACGCTCATAAACTGCGTTCAGCAATACCTCACGTCCCCGCGGTCCCTGTCGCTCGCCGCCTGCAGCGCGTCGCGTCGCCATCCGGCCGCGCCCCCTCCGCGATGCGCCATTCCGCCCGAACGTCCAGTGCGCAAGAAAGCGCTTAACGACTGCGCGCACAATGCGGCAGCCTTCACACACCGTTGTCACACGCGACATCCACGTACGCTCTAGTTACTTTCACGTTTCATTGTAATTCCAAGGTTACAGCATCCCGTTTGTGTTCATCAACCTCAGGTTTTTCACCGTTTCACGAGACTTAGTGAAGTATAATGCTTTTTTTATTGCAATTTAATGATTTCGACTTACGACAACAGTAATTGTGTACATTCAAAAATCTTTTTTCATTTGATGCATCATATTAAATCTCGAGACAATGGTTTCAAGCGAGAAAATGGATTACAATCAGCTAATTTGTTCGTTAGACATACGAAATACAAGTAAGAATTTTATACCTAAAGCGAGGATCTACCAAATTTATTCGTAATGTATGTAAGTTACATACCTCTTCTTTAGATACCATTAATGAAATAATAAATCAAAAGAATACCTTTAGAAAGTGCAAACCAATATCAGTGACCTTAACCATCTTTTATTGAATGAGAACAATGCCAGATGGATATGCTTATCAAAGACAAATATAAAATTTCTCCGAATAGCGATAAAGTTCACTCCTAGATCTAATAATGTCGATCTTATTTTGTGATAACTAAATTACTATTGGTTTCACCCGATAGTAAATAAGCAAAAAGGAAAGTTGAGTTTTCCAGAGAGCGCATTCTTGTCTCGTCAGGTCGGTCGCCCTCCCTCTCTCTTGCGGGTGGGAACCCGCGTTCACGAGGCCTCGCTGTTCAACAAGAGCTTCCGCACGGATTTCCTTTTAATGATTGCAGTTAGACGTACGCCGAGCCTTGAAATTCCACAGCGGTGTTTCTCGAAACAAGAACATTCATTTTTGAGTCAACATATTATTGGATGACTTCACTAACCCATTTCTCGCTAAGAAATGGTACTTAAAGACATGAGTAAATTTCATTAGAAAATAGATCGCCTTGTGAAACAACTGAATGAATCAACAGAGAAAGGGATAGCCCCTCCAATGCCGGCATCGAAATGTTGCAACTGTGTTCTTTGTGGCTCACGGATGTGAACGGGAACTTAGAACTCGACAGGTCGGGATCAGTAGACCTGGGTCGAGCATTATGGGTTTCTGAGAGATAAGCATTCAGCCATAATTACTCATATTTACAAATTATATATTTTATTCATATTTATATACCAGTGCATTTTACATTTGTACTGGACCGGACAACAAATAAAACAAAAGGAACTCGGACAATTGACATACATTTAGTCATAAAAAGTTGTTAAAATACTGAGAAACAACAACTGTCACTCATATTCTTATAAAAATCTCTTTTGCACTTAGGAGAGTTATTTATTTTTGTTCCTCTAATCATCATAATCTTTAACATGTAATCAAATCCTACCGGTATTTCAAGTTAGATGCACTCTTTATATGTATATTTGGTCATACCTCAATTAATTTTTTGGAAATTTTCCTCTAAAAGCATTTTATGAAAAAAAAGTATGCGCTTTCAAGTGTTTCGCCAGTATTTTAAACAACCAAACAACTAGTAGTGCTACAACAGAACATATTCGTCGCTATATTTGTAACTTTTGCAAATATCAAAAATTCATATATTTCAGCGAAAGTTAGATCTGCGCCTTTTTTGAGGGTCTTTTACACTATTCGGAGACTTAGTTTAATTAAAAAATATGGAGCCATTTTTACTTTCTGGCCATTGCATACGCAGGGTAGAAAAACTTGTAATGCCGCCGGAAAAAACGAAGAATATTCGACAGAAAAACTCTTTTACCCGGGCCCTGAATAAGTGAATAAATCTTGTCCCTTACATATATGTAAATGACTTCCGCTGGGTAGTCAGAATCCACGTTTTGTGGGTCCTAGATACCGAAAAATCGATTGACGGCACTCCGTCTGTAGTCAACGCTACCGCCTAAACCATTCTGCCGGTTTTCTCCAAAATTGATATTCCTCGATCGATATAGCTAAGGTAGATAAGACCACTTTAATTTGAAACAGGTATTTTAATTTGGGGGGTAATTTACATCAAGCCCCTGGGACAATTTCAAAATTTTCAAAACAATCGATCCAAATTGTTTGATTAAATTTTGTTTTCGGAGAAAGGATGGTGCAGGTCTCACTTTCGTTGAAATCTCTGATTTTTGAAAATTGTAAATGTAACATATTTTTTTCGGCGACTTCCTACAACTACAAAATTGCACATAGGGATTGCTTCTTCAAATAAATTTATTCTTCAAAGTTAGTTCTTTCATTGAAGTTAGGAACATTTTTCAAACATTTTATTTGTTTATGCGCCAGTTTGAGAGTAATATGGGGAACACTCAAACGCGTAAAAAAACAAAAATTTCTCAAAAGCGGCCCCAATTTTTTTGTACCTTTGGTAGAGATATTGTTAAATGCATTGTATTAGATGATGTAAACGCCAGTTTGCAGTATTCTTTGTTTTCTTTCAAAAAATTAAACAAATGCAATTTTCTTACATTGTCTTTCACGTTGTTAATATTTACACTATCGGCGATTTGTATACATTATTGTTGTTTTAGAACAAGTGCTTCACATGATGTCTTATGAAGTTTCTCGAAAACTCGGAATGTTTTCTAAGAAAATGTGCTTGAAACTCCTCAATTTCAGAAATGCTCTAACGCCTTTTTTCTCGAAATCAATTACAGATTTTTTCTTTTGATTTTTTCAACGATAGTTCTACATGAAGTTAACAACATAAGTGCCAGATTTATGTGTTTCTTGTTTTTTCATAAATTTCGAAAGGTAATGTTTTCAAATAACTTTTACGCTGTTAATAATAAAATATGTCATTATATCCGACCAAATAAAATAGTTCATTATATTCTAAACGTTGCATAGGAACAAAAGCTGTTAAATAATATGGTTCATAATAAATTGTTACTCTATTTATACATGAAGAAACTTACACTTACACCAGTATTGAATTGTTCTCAATTATGAATATTTCAAATTATTTTATTTTCTATTCTTTTGTTGAATATGGACATTTATTTTGCAATTTGCATACTTAAATTATATTTTCAACACTCAAAGAATCGTCTTTGTACTTACTTTCTCAAAAAAACAAAAAAAGACATATTTGGAATTGTATTTTCCTTTCTAAACTCCTTAAAGCTATTGCGTTCTTTATGGTAACTTTCTTCCGATTTATGAGGCAATAAACTTCTCATAATTTTAATGGCTTTAATTATGATAGACTAAGGAATTTCGTCCATCTTCATTGCGCCTGCTGCTGTGAATGATCACTCAAGCGTGACAATATAAATTGTAACTTCTGCAGAAATCAATAAAACTGAATTAATAGAATAGGCCGACTACTAGAAAAGATCGAAATGTTAAAAGGGCGATTGGAGAAGATAAAGCGAATATCACAAGTGCCTAAAATACCATTATGTACTAGCGCTATAGCGCTCGTACATAATCAGCTAAGTGGCACATACGGGTCTCTTTTAGCCTCTTGAAGAGAAGTAACAACTAGCTGAACTCGCGCGATTACATCACACACAAAAAAGATCTGTAGAAAAGTCCTCTTGTATCTTTTTCCGGTTCGGAAAATCTCATATGTTTCAAGTCATTCTGTAGTTATTCTCCAAAACCAAATAATTGAGAGACTTACACACTTAGAAATAATATATTCACTACTCACGCTGCACAGAGTTATATAAATGCGTTTCTGAAAATGTAATTGAGATGTTTTATAATTATCAAGATCTCTACATGAAGAATGTGAACTATAGCAGGAAATTACGCCCTCATCTGAAAATTCTGTTTCCGTGCGCTAACAGTGCATGCAGTCATTAGGTACGTTAGTACAACTGCGTGGCGAGGACATGACTGTGGACTCTATTTGTTGAGATATGTGGGCATATGAAAGGCATCGGGATAATGAATGTGTGTGTGTGCGTGTGTGTGTGTACAGGAGTGTTGAAGCGCGTGCAATGGGAAGCTGTGAATGTATTTTTGTTGGGCTGTTTGCGTTGTATTGTTTTGTCATTTTTCTCAAGTGTGTTTAATGCATAATGTTCGTCTGATGCGTATTGTGTTACATCTTAGAAATCTATCACCAAAAAGACGATCAATAGATTTGATAGTCCTCTGGCAGGGTGTCTCACACTTAACATCATTAGGTCGTTGTGGAAGAAGTAACAGGTTGTATGCGTTATATCCGACGTGTTTTTTCAATACTTTTCGTAATACAACCTTCTTATCAGAAAAATATCTTATTAACAAGAAATATCTTTCCTTTGAACAGATGTACATCTTTGCCAATTTTAAATTTCAACTCGTTTGTTCGGATTGTTCTTAATGGATGGCGGACTGTTAAACTCCTCAACGGACTAAGGCCGTTAAGAGTAGCTTTTGTCCCTCCGGTTGCGTTGTATTTTATAGTGCAGCGCTAGGAGAAAGGTAGAATGATACCAGAAGCGTCCGAGAGAAGCGGTGCCGGAAAGGGCGAGGAGCTGGCGCCGGTTCCCAATTAGGGGCGTGGCCGGGCCCGCGGGGCGCTTCTGGAGTCGACAAGTCGCTCTTGACATTTCAGCGGCTGCCTCCAGGCCACCCCGCCCCACACCGCCCCACCCCGCCCCACCCCGCCCCACCCTGCCCCGCCAGCCCCTACTTACTACAAAGAGTACCGCATTTCTTCGCGGCGCTGCACCGATCCCGTAGTTTTATGTCCACTTTAACTGTGCCTTATTGTGAGTTTGTAGAGAACCACTAATACAGTGTGTCTCAGAATAAATGTTACAAACTCCCTTTGTGTCTTAGGACTCTATACTTAGATATTTTTTTAAAGTGACCGAAGACATTAAGTCAAAAGTTTTTTAATTATTTCGCGAACGTCCTTCTCAAAGGGGCTCGTGGACTCAGAAATGTGCTTACCACTGTTAAAAAGATTAATTTTATGAGGCAGGAGGTGTAACAACGATCTAATGTCATCGGCCACTTTAAAAAAAATCAAAGTATACTTCACACAACAGCCCCGTGTCACGTGTGTGCAACCACTCCTTCGCGCTGGAACTTGTGTTCATGTTTTGTCCGTAAACAAGCGGTTGAATTTTTTTTATAAAAAGTTACACATGTAACACGTTTCCCTGATGTTAGGTAACGTCTCGTTCACTTGTGTTTGGTGGGCACACAAAATTATTTGTATTGTGACAGATAGTGACCCGAATACCAGTGCACGAGATGTTCCCCAACAATCAGAGACAAATTCAACACGTGTAAATTTGTTCATGAAATTTCTGAGTAATGTTAATTGGCAAAAAGTGTCCTATCTCCGAGTCCAATACATGTCCTAGACGTTAGGATCGTTTGTTCCGAGGCACGTTTATATCCGAAAACCAATCAAAAACTGGAAAGTTTAAGGTGCGTCAAGCTGGAGCAGCCATATCAGCACACCGGAATGAAACATGTCAAATGATTTATAGCTATTTAATTGCTAATTAATTGCCACAATTTGGAATTAATTGCCACATATTTTCGTGGTGAAAACGGGTTGTGAGCTGGCTTCACGTGACGCCAGCACACACATAAGTTAAATTCGGATCATAGCTCGACGCAAACCCTCAAGTGATTTATTGCTATTAATTGCTAATTAATTGCCACAATTTGGAATTAATTGCCACATATTTTGGTGGTGAAAACAGATGTGAGCTGAGAGTTAGCTCACACATAAGTTAAATTCGGGTCGTAGCTCGAGGGAAATCCTCAAATGATTTATTGTTAATTAATTGCCACAATTTGGAATTATGTATGTGCTGACTCGCAGCTCACAACCGTTTTCGACACGAAAATAATTGGCAATTAATTAGCAATTAAATATCAATAAATCATTTGACATGTTTCATGCTGATGCGCTGGCATAGCCTGGGAACTCGGCTGCATTTAACGGGGCCGCGCCATGTGCGTGCCACCGCCCCTTCTCTTTGATTGATTCATTGATTGGTGATTCCGGACGTGTCAATTGCTAAGGTCATTAGTCCCGTAAGTGTAGTGCATTTTTAGTGGGAGGTGGTGGTGATCTTCCCCAGCTAGATAGCGAGATCCGGCGCCGTCCTACGTCGGCTTGCGTGTATTTACACCAACCAGGTATCTCCCACCAGCGTGGCACCGCCCCATCCGGGACAAGCTCTATGTTCCCAACTGGTCTCCCGACAAGTGTGGTAATATAGTGGATGTGAGTGTAATTGTGTATCAGGGGTGAGGAACAGACAAGGAAAACGAAGGAAAGATCACGCGTGGTCCGTGACTCGTTTGTTGAGCGCTGCTCTAACATTCATCTGATGTTGATCGGAGATACCACGGGTAACTACCGATCAGAGCTGCCGACCGACAAAATTCTCCTCCAGACAGCTGCTGAATTTGACCTAGTTATGTAGCTAGTGTCAAAAATCCTGCCACAACCGGGACTCGGACCCTAGAACCTCTGGTCAGAGGCACTGCAGTGACATCAGTTGATACCCTGAGCCACGTTTGCCGGCCCGCTCCTTCGCGCTCGACCGCTCGCCCCAGCAAGAAAACGTGTTTCATTAAACGCGCGCGTAATGTTTTCCTAAGATAGCGGAATGGAATGTTCCGACGTATTTATTTATCACCGTTTCTTGTTTCGCCGTATCTTTTACTCCTGGCATCTGAGGCATTCTCAACAGCATCTGTTTTTCTCTCTTTCTCGGAGGCGGTGAGTATAATTCCTCATGTCTTGGCAGCAATAAAGTGTGTGGGGTTGAGTGGGCGGTGGGAACAATGCATGGTGAGGCTGGACAACGTATCTTTGTCCGCGTGAATGAACGCAGTGTCCACGTCCATGGGAGTTTAAATGAAGTGGCGACCGCGGGAGGTCGAGCGTGGGAAAGACCTTGAAGGTCTGACATTCGAAATCGAGTGGCTTGGTGTGCGTTTTGAAGGCTCCACTTACAGCAACGTCTACGCACAGTCTGCGTCGTTTTGCTCATCTGGGGAAGCGCATAGTCGCGTACTACCCTTGTTATTGGTTAAAAATCACAACTCGTTTTCATTCCTGTTGAATTACTCAATGAATGGAAGAAATTAATGAATGAACAGTGGAAGATATTAGGGGAGCATGCCCTGCCCCCAAAACATTATTATTGGTATATTTAATTAATTTATTCAAAGTAATTACAGTACATACAAGATGTCTTCACATCCAAAACAGTATTCACATAATAAGTATACTCGTATATTTCTTTCATTTCTGTCGTAAGTAGCAATAGTAGTAGTAGTAAATAAAATTAAATTTCAAAAGTATGCATGGGGTCAGAACTGAAGTAGTCACTGCTCCTGAAATGCTTTCTGTATCCTATCGTGTAAATGAACATTCCATACCATTTGACGTGTTCCATCTTCATTTAGAAACTTAAGTGTATTGAAAATGTCATTTCTTTGATTCATGAAATTCAGCTGTGACAGTCTTTGAGTAGACCGACCTTTTGAAAAAAATGTCTATCATGGATATGCTACTGAAAAACAGTAGACCGATCACATGCATTTTTCAACAAAGGCACTGTTAGGTCGTTTGAGACAAAAATTCTCCATGAATGACAAACGAACGTCATTTTCCTAAACTGACTTCCATCATCAGGACTTTATTCTTCAACTTCAATGAAAGCAGAATACTATGCTTTATAATACTGCGCGCGATCCGACGTTGTATGCAGAAACGAATAAAAACATGCACACATACCTCTACTTTACTATGGATGATAATGTCAAGGTTTAGACTCGACTACGGGTACTTTTTTCTGCAGGCTCTCGACAAGTTCTCTTGGTGAAGGACGAAACCAGAAAAATAAATAACGATGAAAATAATTGATGTAATAATTACAAAAATGATACTGCCGAATGAAGCAAGTTACAATAACTTCACTCATTTTATATTAATTTAAATTTCCTACTTTGACCAAATTTAGGATAATGAGGAACAGATCCCAACTGAATTAAATGCTGGTTCGTGATTGTCAAAACTATCGTTGAACTTACTATTGATGGAGACTTGCAATTCATTATCAGAGAAATATTGGCAATTGAAGCTCGAGGTTTAATTGTGATCACTTGCAATTTTGACCTCCCCTAGGCGAGGGGAGGCTAAGGGAGGAAGTCATAGTAGACGTTTGTCTTGGTTCGTTAGCGTGTTACACCTTCAGAATTCATGCAGGTGTTGTCTAATGTGCCACGGGATCTCCGGTAATGACTCTACAACAGCTTTTTATAACCCGGCTTCTACAGACTTCTAGAGTTTCAGCAAAAGGAAAAGACTAACAGCAGCGAATAAGAAATCTTTAACAGTGAAGTAAAATAATGCGCATATCTTCAAACTTAAAAATAAGTCCGTTTTATAGCATTTGTTATCTGATGATTGTTGAATATAAAATATTCTTATTCGTTTTCTTTCTTTCTTTCTTTCTTTTTTCTTCTTCTTCGACAAATTCTCCACATGCCGGGAGACCGGTCGGGAGCTTGTCCCAGCTGGGGCGGTGCCCCATCTGGTGGGAGATTCTTGATTGGGGGAAACCCCGCTAGCCGACAGTATGTCGGCGCCGGATCTCCCTATCCAGAGGGGGAATATCACCGCCACCTCACGATGAAAAAACATGTACTGCACTTACGAGACTAATGACATCAGCAGTTGACGTACCCGGAATCACTAACAACCAACCAACCAACCAACCAACCGTCTTCAAATTCTCCGATTAGTTATCTTTCTGAACCGACCTCATACTAAGTCTTTATTTTTGGGCTTAACTATATCTTCTCTTTTTCTATCATTGTATTGAAAAATGTGAGTTATCGATTGTTTCTCCAGATAGCCATTTAGCCCAATATTCTATTAAATTTAATCAAAGTCCTTCTCTTCGATGGTTTATTTTATGCCATCATTTCCAAAACTAATTTCATTTTCATCATCTGTGTTGATGGAGAATAACCGTAAAAACCAGTAAACGTTGAGATGATAGATGGAAAACTGACCACCGAAATGTCAACGTCCACGTGAATCACAATTCTACTAAGAAGAACACAAAAATAATACGGCAACTATAACATTGGTGATAAATAATTGTAGGTGAAGGTTCCCTGGTGCTTGAACGTGACTTCAGATGCTCCGCAAGGGCGCAGGGGTTGAGCAACGCTGCTCCAGAGAGGAGCGTGACTCATGTGGCGCGGCCAAGCGGAGAGCGGAGGAGGGTCGCCCGGTGAGGTCCCCCGATCGCGTTGCCCCATCGTCCCCCGACGGGCCTTCATCCGCACGGCGCGGCGCGGCGTGCCCGTGCGCCGGGCGGGTTCTGACGGCCCCGTCAGGCAACGCACACGGAGCGGCGAGAGGCGGGGCGGGCCTTGGGCTGCCACTCGCGCGTCGGCACCCGTCCCGACCAGAACCGCCCGGCCCGGCCCCGCCCCACCCCACCCGCCCCGTCCCCGCTGCACCGCACCTTTCACCGCCGCGTCGCGTCGCGTCTCGGAGTAGCGCCCTCGCCCGCGCTTTGGCTCCAAGGCGGGCGGCTGGCGGGTGGGCGGGCGGGCGGCCCACCGACGGCGGGGCGAGGCCCCGAGGACGCCCGCCGCCGCCGCCGCCGCCGCCGCCGCCGCCGCCGCCGCCACGCCGCACAGTAGGCCCAAATGGCCCCAAGAGAATTCTGGAAGCAGTGGCAGATCCAAAGGGGACTGCATGGGAGAATGCCCTCCCCCCCAAAAAAAAATCTAGAGTTTTCGTTTGTTACCTTCTTTTATTTGACAAAATTGATTTAAATACTTATTTATGTTACAATTATGTAATTATTTAAAAATAATATTGTATAGTATCATATATACACTACAAAAAATTATGTACAATATAATTACAAATGTATATTATTTAACAAATATCTATGATCCAAAATGATCGGCTGGAATTGTCCTCCAGATTGAGGTTGATTTCGACCCAGCTATGTCACTACTGTCCAAAATCCGCCGCAGTTGGAACTCGAACTCTAGAACCTCCCGGTCAAACAATGGAAGTGTTGCCACTGAGCTTTCACAGACGGTGATAATGTGTGATTTCTGAGCATTAAAGCGGTTTATAAATATGTAATATGAATTGTACACAAAAATAAAACAATATAAAATGAATATGTCGTTCATTACGAAGTTCTTGCAAACAAATTATTTTCATGTTCAAAGTTGTACAGACATTATTGTTTCTCACAAATTTAAATTCTTTTAAAAGGTTTTGGTTATTCGTGCGGTTCAAAATAACTGAGGTTGGATAGTGCATACTTTTTCATCTAATAATAACAGCTTTAGAATATTTAATTCATTCATAATTGTAGTTGCGGTTTCATCCGAATTTTTGTGTACTACAGTGACGTCCATAACAGTGAGACCCGGGCAAATATTGGTAGGCGTGATATGTGCTTCGACCATCACACATGATGGTTACACGTTAATATATGAAAGTGAGGACACAACTCCTAGAGCATCTTTCATATCATGCTTAAAACTTACAGGTGTATTATCGGATGGGAAATAATTATTGTCAAAGATTGAGCGTTTAGAAACATCAAGGTCACATGGCTCTTCCAATCGATGTAGTAGATACAGTAGATGGATTCGCCTTATGGCCTTCGACAACCCAAATCTACCGATTATTGTACCTCATTCTCTACATTTCAAACTTTACGCATTTTGAAGAAATGTATTACTTTTTCGTTTTTATTCCTACAAACATTTTAATCATTCAGTTATAAACACGTGCACACTTTCATTCGTTCATTTATAGACTTATGTGTCCACTCGTTCATCATTTGTTTACAAATGTATTTATTTTATTTATACATTCATTCATCATTCATTTACAAATGTTTTTATTTAATTTATACATTCATTCCGTCATTTACAAATTGTACCTATTTATTTAGTTCATACACATTTATTTTATTAATTTATTCACTCCATTATTTTTGTTCTGCGGGCGATTTGACCCCCGTGGTCCCAGTGTCCACACGGCCGCCGCCCACCGCCCTTCCCTTGCCTTGCCTTCCGAGGAGGGCGCTGCAGCCGCCTGTTGCAAGCGCTGCGCCGTGCGGGCTGTATCACGCGCCGATCGCCTGCGCCCCGCGCCGCGCCGACCCGCTTTGTTCGGCCGAAGACCCGCCCGCGCCGCCCCGCGCCACCCCGCGCCGCGCTGCGCCGGCGAAAGTGCCTTCCCACATCCGCCTTCGCCGGCAAATGGGAAGAACTTCATGCGGCGCCCTCGCCCACGTAATCCCGCATTACGACAGCGCCGCCGAACAGCTGGATTCTCACCTGTTCTGCTTCACATAATTCCGCGCAGTCATGCTTTTCGCTCTTAACTCAGTGACCGTTTTCAGTGTGTACACACGCGCTTGTGAAATGTGTAATGAGTGTCTTCGTACGTCCCTGTGAAGATAAAATACGAGTGTTAAAAACAGTTTCTTTTATCTTATTTCAGACTTCCGGACAGGCATTTGAAAATAGTTACGTGAATCATTTTATTTTGGCATGGTCACAAATCTTGTTTAGCATTACTTCAGAGGCTCATCTACCTTTAAACATGTTTCACCTCGAACGTCATCTACCTTTGGGTGTAATATATGCAGTTTCTTTCCCTACCTGCACTGATATCTCAAGGATCATCTGACATCTTCACGATGCTACGCTATTTTATGTTCTTTAGAATTTTTTAACAGGTAGTAACAGGTACTCAGAATATGGGAAGAATTATTCTGTTAGGCCCTGCATATTGTGTGTCAGGAAAGAACATTACCATAGGTAGAGCCACTTAAAACTATTCTTCGCTGACAGTCCGGACAAAAATTAAGTCAAAAAGTAATCAGCATTCGCGAAATTGGGTAGTTCACTCAGGAACAAGAAATCGTAATAAATTGGCGCACACATCTTCCCGCGAAGAAATCTTGCCTGGCAATTTATAGAAGCGATAATGATACGTTATGTTCACGGCAGTGGAGAAAATGTCTTCAGCAAGTCCGAACTGCCGAGTCACTAACGAAAGCGAGGCACCTCGGCAAGGAAATATCCTATTTGAGGCATTCTCCCGCGCAGAGAGCCGATGGCGGGGCGTGACAGTGGGCTCGGAGCATCTGGGCAGCAGGGACGGGCGCGAGGGCGAGTCTCTCCAGACAGCCGGACGGCGCGGCGGCGCGGCGAAAGGACGAGACGGCGACGGGGCGCGCTGACGAGGTCGCGCTGCCGCCGTCTGTGTGATTAGCTTTGACGGACGGCGGCTGTTGTCGCCCCCGCGCCTGCCATCCGCTGCGATTTACGACGCCGTCTAATCGAGTGAAGCGATCCGCCCGTCCAAGCCTTGCAGCCGCCTTCCTCTCAAACGCACTTGGCGGCTGGAAGTTTTAAGACACAGCAGTGGTGCCCCAACAGACTGGAGGTTGCACCTCCGTCGAACATGTAGGTGAAAACGTACGCAAATCAAATCAATTAAAGCTAAGTGAAATAAAAGTATATACTGAAACACTAACATCATGTTTGGCTTAGGGTGCGCATAAGGCATATACACCTCCCGCGCACGTGGTTCTGGCTTTGGTTTCCACTAGGCACTTACATTCGACTCCAGTACATCTCAACATGCACTTTTGCTTCGACACCTTTCACACAAATAAAATTATTTTATTTCGGAAACTTCACTACCCTGGTATATTTGGCAATAATGAAAAATCTTCGACACACATTCGTATTCACAAGAACGTTCGCAAACCGCTGGCCAGCTGCAGTCACAAAGGGACTTCCATCCCGAACGGCCACCTTTACACAAAGCACTCATCAAATGTCTGTTTAGATTCAACAAACCTAAAATCAAATGAAAACAAATTCTCCAAATATCATAAAAAATGCATTGAATGTCGCCAATAACTGGCTGAACTTGTGTACTTTCAATAACGAGCGAAAATCATAAAACTACGTTGCAGTGAGTTAGACGAAGACAGAATACGGGTAATCCCCTGAGATTCTCTCCGTCACCGCGCACCACGACAGCGACAGCTGCCTGGTTGCCCAACAAAAATGCTGTATCTTTTCCGTGTTAAATCGAAGGACCAAGGAGTAAAACAGTAAATTCATTAATACAGCCAAGAGCGTGGTGCAATTCCTGGCAAAACACCAGACACCGAAGAGATCGCCAGTTGGACGCTCTTTGGTTTTAAAATGATTTCATGAACATCGATATTCTTCATTGCAATATCTTGAATAATGAATGTTTTAAAAGGAAAAATGTATATTCCTAAGATACCATGACATCTTGTTCATTTTCTGGGGGTTGTGCAACCGTGCAACCGAAGCACGAGCCGCCACTGATACCCAGCGCAAGGTAGTGGGAAAGAGTCAACGGAGCCGTAGCATTTCTTTAGATTATTCAACTTCATTGTAGGTTTATGTGTTCAGCTGAAGATGGCAAGTACGAATTTAAATCCTATAGATTAACTCGTGAAATTCCTGAAGGGCAATAGCTTCGAGGTAAAATAATCACATTAGTAAATCTTAACAAGCACATTGAAAAAAGATAGCAATGCTAGTGTTTCTTTAATACAATATTTTCATGCTAATGCTTGTCCTAAATAAGAAGAACATGTATTGCTCTTTTTCATTTATTTACTTTTATTTCAATCAACTTTACTAACTGCCGATGTATCTGTGTGTGAGAGGAACTCTACTGCAAGAAATAATGGAAAATTATTATTCCATAAAATTCGCCAAGGTATCATTAATATCTTTTATTGCTATTTTCTAATACGTTTTGACACATTCGAACCCTTTAACCCAAATTTAATGGAATGTTATTATATTGGTCCTTTAAAACTGTTCTCAGATTCCATTTTATGGAGAATGTACGGAATTTCTAAGAAAAGCAAACACACTTCGTTCTCAATCTTTTCTTTAAAATACTTCAAGGAGTTTCAAAGGACCTTGATGCACGTAGAGGATGTGCCTGAAGTAATGCAATCAGTTACCTGCCAGACTGAAGGTAACTGAGAAAAGTACGTGCTCGCGATGTAAATGCGTGTCTTAGATGAACATAAATTAACAAAAAATATTACATTGACGTATTGCATCGTTCATAGGCTGCAATAGTAGTACAACTCCAATTCTTTTTTTTTATTTAAACGTGTTTTACTTTTCTTCTGTATTAATAATCAATAGATTGTGGATTAAGGAATACTAAAATATTGTATAGTGATTTTGTAAATAATAGTTATTATAAACTGTTATAAAATAATACTCATAACTAAAAAAAAATGCATTTTCAAGTTGCGCAAATGTTGCAGTTCATAAACGATATATGAGAAAAATTGGGCAACCTTTCACAGCTTCTTTATTAAAGATTATTTCCTTATGGGCAGGCAGCTCGTTTATGCCACCATTTCAGTAAAATGCTGCTCCCGCAAGGCATTTGTGTGACGTCTTTCTTCCGGAGAACGCCGAGATGAGTTAGTGAAGGCATCCCGGAGCGAGTGGCCCATCCATCTCCTAAGTAAGACCTTCGTGCGGCTGAGGATGTGCCCGGGGCGCGCCACCAGAGGCGTCCGGTGATCGGTGGGGGGGGGGGGGAGGGGGCCGAAAGGAAAAAGGCCCCTTGAGTGGCCGAGCGCCGCGACGGCCTTGCGCTGCCCACCGCGCCGCCGCCGCCGCCGCCGCCGCCGCCGCCGCCGCCGCCGCCGCCGCCGCCGCAGGGCGCTCCGCTCAACGCGGGCCTCCAACACCAACAGTGGGCAATTCGCTGACGACACCATTATATACGGGTCCAGTTATCCAGGCAACATCATAAGAAATAATGTACAAAGATACCTTGACAAAATAGATGAATGGTCCATAAAATGGAAACTCAAACTCAATGCCGAAAAATCAAATGCAAAAAGCTTTACACTCAAACAAATGTTTACTCCTCCCCCTCCAAATAAGTAGTTCACTAATTCTTTGGACTCCACCCAATCAATACATCAAATACCTATAACTAAATCTTGATACGAAGCTTCATTGGAAAGACCATATAAATGCAAAAAGGCATCAAGCAAAAATAAAGATCCTCCAACTGAAACTACTGATTAATTACAAGCATAAAATCTCTCTAAACAACGCAATGGCCCTATTCCAACATATTATCCGACCTATTATGGCCTATGTGTGTCCCATCTGGTTAAATGCCTAAAGAGTCAATTTAAACAAAATCCAAATCGTTCAAAATAAAACCTCAGAATAATTACACAAGCTTCATGGTTCGTTTCAAATCTACAGTTACACAAAAAATTAAATATTCCATACATTATCACATTAATTACGAGGATCTCCAGCAAATTCTACTCATACATGAACCAAAACGACCACCTATTCCATTTCAACCTCACTTAAATCCCAGATTCCTGTACAAGAATTAAAAACAGGTTCCCAATTCAAGATTTCTTGAACATATAGACTGAGTTGGAGAATAAGTAAGGCGCTTCATGAGCTCCCTTCCCCTAAATAGTTACTTTTTTTAAGTGAGTTTTTAGGGTTAATTTAAGCCGCCAAAATACATATGTAAAAGTACTATAGTACTGATCTATATAATTGCAATGCCAATAAAAAGAAAATGAAATGAACGCGGGCCTCCGGAAGCACGAAAACTTAACCAAGGTTTTATTTTAAATGATAGTATACCCGGTAGAGTTTGCGTGCAGCTTGCACCTACAGAAAACATACAGCCCAGACTGCATGATTTCTACATGAAAACTTTTGTGCATGTTCGTAATTTGAATGCAGAAAGCTTACATTTGACTTAAACGCATCTAGCGGCAGAGTCGTTTACTAACGGATTTCGTTACCGACACGACGGTTATCGGCCATTCGATTTTGTGGTTAGATGTGTCAAGGTGCGATTGTGTGAAGGGTTATTGTGATAAAACTCCTCTTTCCGTATTCCTGTCTTTCTATTTTTCTTCCATAAGCTCCTCATGATCAATTAATAGTTAATAAAGATCACAGCCAGAACGCATGCTCAGAAGTACCGCCACTGAAAGTATTCGGACGGCGCAAATCAGTTGTTTCCCGGTAGACCCCCTAGCGGCATCTTGTAGCGGTTCATACGGAAAACGTACATACCGTGTATGCGCGACTTTTGACTTTTATACTTCTAGTTTGGGATCTTGAAGTTTCTGTACAGAAACTGAATGAGAACGTGCATGAAAACAGTACCCTATATGCCGACATAAGAAGTAATTTCATGAATCGTCGAGTAAATCTTGATGTTTTTTTATTTTAATACACCCAGGAGAGCTGTAGTTTCTATTAATAGAATTATAATTATACATACTTCTTTAAATAATAATTTATTCCAGAAAAAATATTGATAACATTTAATGTATTTGTGCAGAAGAGGTGGATTGTATATGACATGTTTTGGAATGTGTTGCATTTATCCTCGAGTTAATAAAAAATGCCCGCAGGCGGGCTAAGGAGCATGTCGGGTATTTTCCACTGAGGGACTGCCCCTTCAAAATGCTTTGGACGCTGATACCTGCAATCTCTTTCGACCTCACCAAAAAATTGTAATACTTGTAAATATTTTGTTCAATAATATGATTTATCTTTCGTGTAACTAGCTTAGGTACGTGGCAGACAAAATAATGTTGTCAATAGACTTGACTTCGATAGCGAAGGAGACGCAACATATTGTGAAAGTGTCGGGTTAACTTTTGAATTAGCTTGAAATAACTTTGACAAATTAATTATTAAAATTAAAATTAGAAATTATCTACTCTATTTTAAGAACTATTAATTCAGTACTTATATTTCGTTGTGTTGGTTTTGATGTGTTTGGGTCATAGTGAATGTGATCCCTAAGGTAAAATTGGAAAGTGGAAAACTTCAACCAGGTCATTTGGAGATTTTGTTAATGATTTGTTCTTTTTAGAATTATTGTACTGAATTATTTCACGAAAATGAGGAGAAAATATCCATTCTATTATAGGCTTGAGTTAAGCCAAAAATTAATTTAGTCTGCACGATAAACTTTCCTTAGATCGGTTATCTTTAAACTCCTATTCAACACGAACTTCGGAGGTAACAGAGAAGAAAGGAAATATTAATCTTACATTCTAGACTTCTTTCGTACGATGCTGGTCGATGTACATTTTTAGTACGACACTTTTCAGTATGATGTTTGTAGCCCAGTCTATCTCGATGTAGTAAATATTATTTTATGAGGTAGTGAACGTCAACGTCGGTTACTTGGCATTTTTCAATCCATAGGATACATGTTTTTTATTAAATAAATTTTTTGGAAAGAATAAAATGTCAACAGATTATCAACGCATCGCTGGAAAAACCTATTGTATTGAAAAATAAATATTTCAGAAATAAACACAAGATCTTAATGTATAAATCTGATATATTCCTTCTTTCATTCCAGAAACAGAAGTCTAGTATACTGCCAGTCGCCAACAAGTCCTAAAGACTAACAGTAAATTCTCGAAGTCAGTTGTGGCAAACGAAGAATTGACCAAGTAAATAATCAATATGTGACATTATATTGCGACATGCAGCGCATAAAAAATGAGTGTGTAGGAGAAGAAGAGAATGCGAGCAAGTTCACTTGCTGATGGGCTGATGGGCGATGTCCGAGATAGCATCAATGAAGGGAGATGACCGGGGAAGAGTTGCAAAAGATGATGATATTTTTAATCAAACCACACGAACTATACACCTACTAAATATAGGTAATAAAATTCATGAGGGAAAAAAGTCTCACTCATGTTCATTATAGTGTGAATCCGGCCTAAGTGGTTTCCTTTAAGGATCAAGTGGTGTCAGCTCAAGGTCAGTTTTCGGAAAACATAGAATTACCCGTTCTGGTATTAACTACCTCATGTTTAAAATTACTGATAGTATGATTAAAAAACATCTGTGATACCGGAATATCGATATCATCATAATGATTTAATGGCTCTATTTTCCTTTTTAGAACTTTTATTATATCTTTTCTTCATCTGATTGACGGCTTGTATGTATCTAATGCATACATCTGTTCGGCGAATTTACTTTACTAGTATGCATTTGTCTTTAATTCATTCATGGATTGTATTTAATTAATTCACAGATTGTAAATTAGCAGTATTGAAAATAAAGTAAAAAAATTCATTCATGGCTTGCCGATTTCTCATTCGAATTAAGAACTAACATTTCATGGTAATGCATTTTGCAATCCTGTTGCCTTAACATGCTATAATATTGTACTCATTAGCAAGTTCTTTCAAAGAAAGATAAGTTAACATACAGAAATAGACTATTAGACCAATATGCGACAGAGGGATTAGAAAAATGCTTTCTGTGTGACATCATAAATCCATTACCCATCCCCCACTGCCGAAATCAGCCTCTGAATGCCCATGTAGCAAGCCGGAAGAGAGACCGCAGCCACCCATCCATTCTCCGCGTAGAAGCGGCGGGAACCAATACCAGCAATTACGCTGCAGAGATAGCTGACGTAATGACACTAGATTAGTAATAAGAGGCCGCGCGCTTCCAAGAGGTTTCCAAGAGATGAAGCTCTTTCAATCAGCGACCCGGGCGAGGGTAAGGAAACACCAGTTGGTTCTTTCATAAGGAGCTCCGAAAAACAAACCTCATTTCGTAGCCAGGCGATTCGTTTGCCTGGCGCCTGACGAGGACAAAGAAGAAGCAGAAAGGCTCCTTCGGCTCCGACAAGAAGCCGGCCGGCATCGGACCCTCCGCGACCTTGCCGGCGGTGTCGCTTTCTCTCCGAGGAAGCGAACGCGAAGGGAGCGGGCGCGCGCCGCAAGCGGGGCGACACGTGCCTCGCCGCGCCGCCGTCGCCCCCCCCGCCCCCCCCGCCCCCCCCGCCCCCGCCCCCCCCGTCCCCCCCGCCCCCCCCGCCCCCCCCCGCTTCGGACGCATTAACCCGCCTCTATATTTAACTCAGGAGTGCCCGCAATAGGTAGACTCACGCCAGTGCCCCCAATGTACCTCTCAGATTTAGCTGCATCTTTTTTAAATTGCGAATGATCTGAAGGTCCATTTACTGAAATACACATTTTATCTAGTTTGTACGTCTCCCCCAATGCTATTACGAATGAATCTTACACAATTCTTGTTTGAATAGTTATGGTGAGAAAGTCTTTGTGTGAATATGTTTAGAAAGTATTTGTCTTTTCTCTATTTTGCAAGGTTCCCAGATTTTTTCATTTCCCTACAGACGTCTCCTGCATATCTCTCTTTTTGCTAAGAAAATGTGACAGTCGACGGTAGATAAGGCAAATTATTATATTTTCTGAATAGGTACTAATAGACACGGCTCAAAATAATGCCATGATAGGTACCGCTCAGGTGAGGAGCCCACAATGCACTGGCGCCATTGCACCCAACGTATATGACAGATATCGCGCAGGGCAGCGATCAAGTTCATGGGAAATGATACAGCGGAAGGATACAAATAATAGGCCAGGCGATCTCAGAATAGTAAAATGAAAGAAAACAGGAAATATCAGACGACTAATGAATCGCAATAAAATAGGAACATAGAATTGCCGTGGCTTGGATCTCACAGATCCATTGCGAGCACTACCGTGTTAAAGCACTTAGAGTTTTCGTTTAGAAAGAACTGGCGTAGATGGCTCCGGGCACCAAATGATGCCACTGCACTGCCTCTGACCGAGAGGTCCTTGGGTTCGAGTCCCGACAGTGGCAGGATTGCCGACACTAGCATCAAGGCTGCATCGAATTCATCGGCTGTTTTGATGAGAATTCTAGCGTCCGCCTGCTCTGATCGGTAGTTTTCCGTGGTTTCTCTGATCAATACCAGGCGAATGTTGAAGATTACCCTAAGAACACGAACCTTTGTTCTTGTTCTTTCTTCTATCTTCACTCCTTACTTACATTTAAGACTTACGCGCACTACATTCCCACCCATGTCAGCGGACACGTCGGGAGCTTAGAGCTTGTACCGTCTGGGGCGGTGGTAGATATCTGGGCGGGGAAAACTTCGCAGGCCGACGTTTAGGTGGGCGCCGTTTCTCACCAACTAGTGAGGAAAGAGTACCACCATCATCATCTCGCGGGGTACAAAATTCACTACACTTACGGGACGAATGACACTGGATACCAAATGATTTCGAGATTTCAATGGAAATACATGTTTTGGGATCCCCTGATACCGGAAAAGTTTCTTTTAAAAACGTCCGTTCGTCAATTCGTCTGTCTGCTTGTCTCTCTGTCGCCTGTGAACAACACTAGCACCTAAATTATGCGTAGGATTTTTTTCTAAATTGAATATTCTCCGGTCGATAAGGTCTCACTCGAAGTTCTGCGATGTTGAATAATTTTCTTTAATTTTGGGGGTAGTTTACATAAAACACCTGGGAAATTTTCAAAATTGTCTCAAAAATATTTTTACTTTATCAAATCCCATTTTTTCTTTAAATATCTTGTAAGACAAAAGTACACTGATGAAGATGGCATAAGTCCATTTTCCTCTTAAATCTGAATTTTTGAAAATTACAAAAGTTTGATTGTTATGACGTCTTTCTACAACTACAATAGGGTCAATAATTTTATTCCTCCAAATGAAAATTGTTCTCCACATTTAGTTCTTTCATTAACTTCATTTATATTTTTTTGAAAATGTTAGTAGTTTTCGAGCAATTTTAAAAGAAATATGGACAATATTTAAAGCAAGATTTTATCAAAATTTTGTTTTAAATTTTATTAACGGTTAGTGTTAAATGTCATGTATCACTTGTAACTTGCAAAAGTTTGAAATTTTTTCAGCGTCATCCTACTACTACAAAATGAAAATAGTTTTTTTTACTTCAAATGAAATTTGTTCCCTTTAATTAGTTCTTTTATTAAGGTCATGTGCAAATTTTAGTAGTTTTCGGGCAATATTGCAATTCGTACAGTAAAAGATATCAAAACACGTATTTCTCAAAAACGACTCCAAATTTTTTAAACATTTGGTTAGAATAGTGCTGAATGTACTGTATAAGATGGCATAAACGCCATTTTGCTCTATCCTTTTGTTTTTTCAAAACTTACATAAATGTAATGTTTTTGACTTGTCTCTCACGTCGTTAATGTTTGCATTAAAATCGATTTGTTCACATTATTGCATTTATGAGTATATGTGCTTTAAGTGTTGTTCATTAAAGTTTCTGGAAAACAAAACTTTTCTGTGAAAATGAGCTTAAATTTAAAAATTAAGATAATTTCAAAAAAATGCAC
Source organism: Teleogryllus occipitalis (assembly GCA_011170035.1). Taxonomy (NCBI): domain Eukaryota; kingdom Metazoa; phylum Arthropoda; class Insecta; order Orthoptera; family Gryllidae; genus Teleogryllus; species Teleogryllus occipitalis. The sequence goes on from BLKR01003871.1 coordinate 69,358, forward strand.
TTTGGGTGGCGATAGATGGCTGTTGGCAAGAGGATGGGGCATGACAGAAAAGCTTGCTCAGACCAAAGAAATTACTAGTATGAGAAAGTCTGTGGCATTCTGTAGCACGATTAGTTGTGTGTGTGTGTGTGTGTGTGTGTGTGTGTTTGAGTTGCAATCCAATATGCAGTGGACATTTCATAGACAATCGTAAGCGAGCGCATGCGTGTGTGAATATGGTTAGCGAAGCGAAGATAGAGTTTTTTAAGTTCGAAAATTTGTTTTTTTAAATACAAAGTGTAGTACGTGTCGCAATATCCAGCAATCGTTTGACCCATGTGTCTTTTACGGTGATTATAATCATGAAGTTAAACCATATTATAAATTGTTGAGTGTTTTTAAATGAAGGCGGATACTAGAATTTCCTGTTATAGTCTAATAAAATTTACATAATCAGATCTTAGTAAATATAGAACATTTCAATTACATTTTCAGAAACACGTTTAACTCTGAGTTTACAGACAATAGTTTTTGTTTTGTTTCAGAATTTGTGAACCTCATTCATTTCATTTCTCTTGGAATATACACAAAGTACGACATGAAAATATATTTGATGGGTTTCCGATTTTCCGTTTAGCGCATTTGTCGTGTCGCTTGCCCTGTCTACGCTTACTATAAATGTTCAGAGGACATCGGGTAGCCCAATGTGAGGTAGGGATTGTAATCGTTAAACTGCAAGTTCAGAAATTTGTAGTTCAGCACTAGACATTTTTTAATTTTCTCGAAGCTTTCTTTCTCGAATGCTTTCTTTCACGAAGAGTAAATGTAAAGTTTTTTGTGCCGAGATTGCCTGTCGGAAAGCTAGAAAGTCGATATTTTTGAAGGGCATTCAGTGTAACAACCATCTCCCACCTCTTTGACGCCAGCCGAGTGCACAGATTCCGCCCGCAAACTCTACCTGAGCTTGTGGCTACATCTGTGATTAATGTTCGGTGATAATTATAACTATTATATGCAGAGAGCGGGTGTTAGAGATTAAAACTGTCAAGTTTCTAGGTTTTGTGATACTATAATGTTTTCTTTATGCCTCTGTTGTTCATGCAGTATGACATTCAAATAGTTCGATACATGGCTCATAGATGGTCCCTGGTTTTTCTAACTTGTATGTAACAGACTTTCGGTATTACGGTGAAAGGGAAAACGGCTTCGGCTGAATCTTACATTCAGGCAAACATGGGACGAGCAGAATCAATTTAAGCTTGAACATCAACTAACTATTCAACATGACCGAAGACATACTTGCTTCGTTAGTTTATGAAGGAAAGCCCTTTCACATTTTCTCAATTCAAGGTCTCACAACAAGAATACCAGCTAGAAATTATGGTAGACTATTTATTACTAAAAAGAGGGTAGTGTTGCGGATACTTTCCACTAAACATAAACCTGGCGTTGTTCAAGCAATAGAAATGTGACGTTTCTTTTACAAATATCTCTCTCATATCATATCAGATCTCGTATCGTATCAAACATAAGCAAAGCTCCCAGTAAGCAATTTTAAACTTTTCACGTTCATTACACGTCGAATAAAGAATACACAAAGAATAATAGTGGTCTTATGCAGTGTGACCACTATCGTTCGGCAGAATCAGCCGGAAAGAGAAGTTCGAACTTTTCACCAACTTAGGGGGTTTAGGGCACTGCAATTGATGCCACTGCAGTGCCCCTGGCCGGGAGGTTCTTGAGTTCAAGACCCCACGGCGGCAGGAAATTGGACACTAGTTAGATAGCTTGGTAGAATTCTTCTGCTGCCTGGAGGAGAATTGGAGCGGCAGCCTGCTCTGATCAGTAGTTTTACGTGGTTTCTCCGATAAACACCAGGTGAATACCGGATCCTAAGAAACGGGCCATGGACCGCGCGCGATCTTTCCTTCCTCTCCCTTGACCTAGGTCACTTCTTACTCACACCACTTACATTTTATATACACTCCACTCCCACATACGCCGGGATACAAGTCAGGAGCTTAATCCTTGTCCCGGCTGGGGCGTTGCACTGCTGGTGGGAGATACCTTGTTGGGGAAAACCCTCACAAGCCGACGGGTAGGTCGGCACCGGATCTTGTCATCCGCTCGCGATAAAAGCAGGTACTGCACTTACGGGACTGACTTTACTAGCTGTCACTCCCGGAATCATTAATAAACCAATCAATCAATCAACCGAACTTTTCTTCGGCGGAACACAGATCCACGGAGAGCCTTAGAAAGCCTCCGTCCCAAATGTGGACTTTCTTCAAAGACTTTCTGCATTGAGTTTCATCTTTTACTGGCGAACCCTTCACATAATGCCGATGGACCAATGAAGGAATGAGAAACTGGAGATCAAGTCCCTTGACCAGCCATAATTCTCTATGTCTACCGTATATTTCACAAAAACGGTCGGAAAATGAAACACAGTTCGCCGTGTTGGAAAAGTAGCGCATTGTTATCAACGCAATGAGTGGACGAGCTATGAGACCTCGAGTAAGGAACCGCGGTCCCTCTCGGGACTCTACTGGTGGTCGTGGCGAAATAAAATAAAAGTTATTCTTTCTTTAGTGCCATATCCCTACCGAAAGTTAGAGGCCAAGTTCAAGTAACTGAAAATTTTCCCGGGCAAAAATAAGTCGAGTAAAACGAGAACTCATCTTATTAGGAAACTCGCTTCTAATATAAAATATTTAATGAAATCTTCCCCAATACGCTATATTAGAATGCGGTCTTATTAAGCGCGAGGGAATAAGTATCCCCGAGACGCACATGCAAAGGAAGTTCTCTTAAATAAGGTCATGTTCAAAGCATTATATATCATTTTTAAATCTATGTTCAAAGCTACTGAAACATTAATTCCATTTGGAAAAGAAATCGCGTAGAAAGTGGATGTTTGAAGGGGATCGGCAAAGCAAAAAGGAGAAGTCTTGCGTTTCTGAGGGTACGTTATTTTGAGAACTGCATTCACTCGAAGTCTAGGAGAATCATTTAAGTTGTTGTCCAAAAGAGATTTTTTACAACCTTAAGCATGTAACAATCTCCTGAGCAGTGTGATTTACTTTATTAGAGTTGTAGTGCAACGTTTTTTCTTTACGACCTGTCTTTATTACGATTAAAACATAAAAGATTAAATTAATTGTTTCTCATTAATAAATAAATTAATAAATAAATAAATGGTTTTAATGAATGGATACGAATTTATTTATCATGCTTACAAAACATAATTCATTATTGATGGATTATCCACATAAAAGTTAATCAAAGATAAATTATTATAATTTAATTATGTAATCGCATCATCCGGAAAATTATTGTTCTATTTAAAATTATTGCTTCACCAAAACTGTTGCACTCACCTCTGAAACACAATTTATCTAGCAACAGGCGAACTGCCATTGCAGTTTGGTAGAATCGTGATTACGATTCAACCTCTGGTCAAGTGATAATTCTAATGCATACATTACATAATTATGAATTTCCTCATTTTCACGTATTGGAAACTGTGCCATTTAAACACGCTATATAGATTTTAGTTTCTACACTTCCATTTGCAAGTAATAGTGTGATGTACGGCGTGCACGACGAAAGGTACTTGAGGGGTAAATGCATCATCGATACTTCGACCGAAGTGTATTTCGCAACGAAGCTGTGAGAAAGCGGCAGTGGAGCGGAGCAGTTACCGATCAGCGACCCTGAACGTCCAGTTTGCTGGAGTGGCTGAATTTACGAGTTATTAGATTTTCGTATGTTTCTGAAGTTACGAACTGCACAAGTATGCAAATTTGACTGTCTGTTTATATTTCTCTGTGAATTTTTCTAAAAATATTACAACAGTTTTTAAGGAAACGACCTGTATGTAAAAAATGGAACATGCTGAGGGGAAAATAAGGCAATTACAGTAGAATCATATCTAGACCGTCCTCAGGAACTTCCGTTTCTTAAAAACAACAGTAGTGTGAAAACTATTAGTAGATGAAATTATCTATATATGGGTTAGTCATTTATAGTTAACCTAATATTGCGAGTAAAACTTAATTATTATCAAACATACCTGTTTTTTCTGGAGGGTATATTTTTCCCATTTACATTATTTCATTTTTTTTCTTCTTTTCTTGATGTAATGAGTCATTGAAGTCTTGTCACATCAAATGATTGATGATAATTGTTACGAGATAGACATACAGAAAATCAAGTTTAAACTTCGCAACTTAACCAGGATTGTGTAGATACAATTAAAAAATATTGTCATAAAGGCTCCCACGACATTAGTTAACATATTTTTAGTTATTAGGCGGAAATATGGACAAGAATTAATTTTAAGTAAATATTGCATACGTTCTTGGATTGATTTGGAAAATTATTTTTACAGTAATTACCAACGCTCCGAAGCGCTAAGATGACTCTTGTTTTGCCACTGGACATAAGTGTATCTTTCCTATGCGTACGCTTTGTTACGCTCTCCTTTTGTTAGCTGTGGTAGGAGTAGAGACGAAGTGTGAATTATTATTTTTTTAGCAATACAAAAAACAATTCTACAGTTAGTTTACTGATACAAATAAATTTTCTATAACTCGGGAGCAAACATGTCTAGCTATTCAAACGTGACTGGGGAAGAGGTCTGGAGCTCACGACAATGTGCGTAAATTGCACTTCTCCCCCGCACGTCGCCCACAGTTTCGACTGTTCTTTGACGAAAATGAATCGAATCCAAGGAAGGCGAGGCCGCATCCGGGCGAGGCATCGGCCATCAGGCGAGAGAACAAGGGCGTGGGCGTGGGCGGTGCGGGACGGGGCGGGGCGCTGGGCGGGACGCAGGCGAGGAACAGTGCTCGTTGGGGCAGCGGTGAGTCGCGTTTTCGAGCGGACGCGCGGAGAAAGGCCAACCACTCTGCGGCTTCCCGTTACTGGACTTGAACCCACATCCTCTCCGCCTCGCCGCCGCGGGTGACCTTGCGCCCGTTGTGGCCGCATCCGGCCCCGCCCTGGCCCCGCCCTGCACCGCCCCGCCCCGCCCCGCCCCATCGCCTTTAAGGCGCACGGCGACCCACGCACGCCGCGCCAAGCGCGCGCGCGCAAGCCAACCATCGTATTCCCGCTTGTGCAGCCTGCGTGCTTCCTATACTATGGTGAAGAGAACCGGATTGAACTCGTAACTCGCATTACACAATAATGCTGGCGGACTAGCTCAGAGCCAGCATTGCCTCTGATTCTGCAGCGTCTCTGACCGGGAGGGCGTAGGATTCGAACCCAGCGATGGCGAGTTTGCTACACTAGATAGTTAGGTCGAATTCAGCCGCTGTCTGGTGGAGAAAAATAACGGCCGGCGGATCTGATCGGTAGTTTCCGTGGTTTCTCCAATCGGTGCCAGGTGAATGCTGGAGCAGAACCCTCACAAACGTGCCACGGACCGTAGGCAATCTCTCCTTCCTCTTACATCGCTCTCCTCGCCCTGAATCACACCCACTTGTACTTATATGCACTTCACTACAACACGTGCCGGATGACCAATCGGGAGTTTGTCCCGACAGGGGTGGTGTCTCGCCGGGGAGAGAGGACGGCGCAGTGCGTAGATTGAGTACCTGCATGTCCAATGCAATGATTCATGCTTGGAAATCGTTTTCCCATTTATTTAAATGGGTAAATAATATTTGTAGCTCCAAGGTCCATAATTCACTGTTTGTTTTCTGTGCACTGCTATATATCGACATATTTTCCCTTTTATACTCTTGTCAGAAATTGAGAGTAGAAAGTAATCATGATTTTTTAAGAATAAGATTTTCTAGCTTTGATCGAACCGTCTTATTCAATTAAACATACTTAATGAAAAAATATTTTATTGCTGTATCTTCAAACAAAAAAGAAAAAAACGATTGAATATTACAATTTTGTCTTCAGAATCACTCTGAATAGCAGAAAAGCGAATTACATTATCAACCCTACAAGCAATTATAATACTTGGTGTCCAAATCAAAATTTCTTTAATTCGTTTTGGGTTTATATTTTACATTGTCGTCTTTCGGCAACGAACATTCCCAATATAATACAGAAGGTTATAATACATATTACTTGAAATGTATGAGACACTCCGTCGCTCTCTCACGCATTGATCTTTCAATTTATTGGCTACGGTTTGAATTGCGCATTCTCATTGGTGGTCTCCTCCCCTAGAATGGTCTTATCCCCACCGTTCCTTACCCTTCCGCATTTGCACTCGAGTGGTTCGCGCGTGGCTCCCGAGATCAGGCAAAGTTCGGAATGCCGTGCAGACCTGCAATAAGGGAATGTGGTATCAGCCTATTTTCCGTTCCCCAGGAAGTAATAGTTCAAACGGATAGGATGTAACGTGGATGGATGTGATGGGAAATGGGCGGCAGGATTAAAATGTTGTCCAGCCAAAAAGAGCTTCGGCAGGCCCCAAGCGCTGCGGCGCGGCGCCATACTGTCGCTTGCTGACCCGGCCGCTCTGCTTCACACCGCGCTGCAACCTGTCTGTAGAGTTAACGCGATATATCACTACACTCAACTGTTAAAGCGCGAGTTGAGCGCTAACAAGACACACGAGAAGGAGAACACCGCGCTTGCGCAGTAGAGCCATTTACGCATGCTATAGCTATTCTGAAAACATCTGGAAGCCTAATACGAGCTCGGAATTCTAATCGCCCAAGAATTTGTTTTGGCTGCTGTAGTAATTCGTTTCATTAGTTTTCTTGTGTCCTTGCCTACATGAGATGTAAACGTAATTTTTTGCCGAGGCTGTCTGTCGAAAGGCTAGGAAGGCGATGTTTTTAAGATGGCATTCAGAATAGCCGTCTCCTCCTCTGAGTCGTCAGCACTGTGCAGAGATTCTCCGCACAAAGTCTCCCCGACGCGGGTCCACGATGAAGCAGGATCGCGTACGGTGGGTCCCGTAAGTCACTGTTCCGCCATTCGTTTGGAAATTATCGACGGAGATCACAAAAACGACCGATCAGAGCAGACTCTTGGAAGTCTCCTCCAGGCAGAGGCGACATTCGGTCCACCTCTTGTTTTTATTCCTCCAAAAATTCGCCACCGCCAGTTCTTGAATCCACTAACTCAACCTACGGAGCTTTAAGTGTGGGCTCGTAATTGCGCACAATAACAGATCCGGAGCGCCCAGCGTTAGCCGTGAGGTGACTCACGTTAGAAAATGTTCCGTTTCTGCAACCACCCATCACGATTAAATCACGCGTCATTAGGTCTTACGGGCGTGGTCACGTGTTTTGACTCAGAACATTCAACGAATAAGAAGCGACCTTCTAAAGGTCGTCTGTTCGAGAAATGGTTGAAGGACTCAGCATCGTGGAACGGAAGTCTCGTGTATAACGGGTTTAAGGAATCTGATACTTCTTTTCGGAATCCCAGGCTCAGAAAACTTCGTCAGTAACTCCAAAGAAGTCTAATCAATGATAATCAACTCCATATAAAGTTGTTTCAACTGATAAATAATCAGATTTTTGCAGCGTTACACGTAAAGTAATATTATTATTTGTATTCCATAATCCCAAAGTACTTCTTGTTGCACACATAATGCAGTACTTCTACATGGGAATATATAAGAAATACTATTTTGATGAGAACTTTGGGTTCAGAATAGTTTTGTTTGTTCGGTCTTTTGAAGTAGCAAATACTTGTTACACATTGTTTAGAATTATACAGTCCAATGGTAAATAATACATTAAATTTCACTTTTAAAATTAATGTTACTTTTCTTGTGATGCTCAGTATAGTCTCTAATTGTATAGAAATAGTTATGCAACTATTTCACTTTGGATTTAAACTTTTCTATCGAATTTAATTGTTTAATGTCATCTGGCAAAGTGTAGTAAAATAATGTACATGTATTGTATGTGAAGTTTTTGTAATGAGCTGTTGATACTGTCACCTGATGAATATGATTTCTACGTCGAGTGTCATAGTAATAGGTATCGGCATTTTCTGAAAATATATTCTCGCCCTTAAGCAAGTCATTTTTGACAAAAACCATTGATTCATAAATCAACACACAAGGTATATTGGTAAAATTCCTAGATTAATGAAGAGAGGCTTACAAGAATCACGTGGGTGGGATTTGGTTATTATTCGTACAATTCTTTTTTGTAATCTAAAAGTCTGGGAGCTATAAGATGTATTTCCCCAGAATATTATGCTATATCTCAGGCGGGAATGAACATTCGCGAGCAGTATGAAGGCTGACTGAATTTGCAAGAATTCTGAACGTGTAGCATAATGAACTAGATATTGTGTTCAATTAATTTAAATGGACGTTCCATTTAAGGTTTGACTGAATTGAGAGACCTAAAAATTTTGTTGCCTTAACATCAGTCAATGGTACACCGTTCATTTTCAATGGAGCACAGAATTGTTTATTTGAAACGGAAAACTACATTAAAACCGTTTACTATTAATTTGTTATTTTGGAACCAATTTGAAAATCTGATATTGTACTATTTACGGTTTCTTTATTGCAAAGGATGTTCGTATCATCCGCAAAGAGAACCGTTCTTCCGTTTCGAATCGTCGAGGGCATATCGTTTACGTAAAGTAGGGACAGAATAGGGCTTAAAATCGATTCTTGAGGAACTCCACGTGCAATTGAGCCCTTGTGAAATCTATCATTACAGAATTTCAGGTAAATATTTTTTTAAATTCTTTTTATTAAAAGAATTACAAGGATGCAGGAAGAAAAGCACTAACAATTTCATGTAAACAATGGAAATCATAATGTCAATTTTGTCGAGTCGCAAATACCCCCTGTATACCCAGATCTTCAACAGAATTTTGACGACCATTTAAGCGTGTCAAATAATACAAGTAGACAATGGTTTATATCTGTATAAATGTTTGATCACAGAAATCGGGAGCTACATTCAATTGTACGAATGACGGTAACGATGCAGGGTTACCTATTTTGTATTATCTATGAGTATATGGATATTTTACACATATTATTTAGGAATCGTTTGACGGCGTGTTTTGAGATCAAGGAAGTGTTTCAAGAAGGTATGTAGACAGCTAAACAGACTACCTTAACATGCAAAATATCGGGAGCCATTTTTAATTTTACGCTACACGACTTGCAGGCACATTCAATAGTTCCTTCCCTGCAGTTCATCAGCCAGCTGCTCAGAGGAAGCGAACAAAACTGCATGACTGGTCTTTATCCACCAGAGCAAATGGCTGCCATTCCCAGAAGTGGAGTATCACGCGCCACTTTCCTTCCGAAAATGACACTGCGCCGGTCGGGGCGAGGTTCGTCAGGAGTAAATCGAAGTGAAAGACGAGCGGGAGAAATTCGTCTCTCCTGGAGCTCCCTGCTGCAAAGAAGCTCCGTTTCTTGTGGAATGCGTTTCGACTTCAGACGCGGCGGCGACGTCCCTCTTTGGGGCCCCGCGACGTTCTTTTTAGTCTCTCCTACTCCGCTCTACGTCTTCTCTCTTGTGTTCTGCCTACTTCACCTAAACTCCACTTTCCAATCTCTGTCACTTCTCTTTCCCTCTCTTGACTGATTATGTCGTGTTTCGGGGAGCGGCAACTGCCACAGCCATTAGTCCCATAAGTGAAGTGCATTTTTGTTGCGGCAGGTGGTGGCCATCTTTTCAGCTAGATTGTGAGATCCAGTGCAGACCTGCACGTCGGCTTGCAGGGTTTTCCCCAACTTCGTATTTTGTATCAGCGAGGCACCGCCCCAGTCGGGACAAGCTCTAGGCTTTCGCCGGGACTCCCTACATGTGTAATAGTGTAGAGCATGTAGGTGTGTGTAAGTTTATGTAAGTGCATGTAGGTGTAAGGGAGGATAGGAGAAGGAAAAAGAAGGAATGGCGCGCGGTCACTGGTCCATTTCTTATGGCAATAGCTTCTAATTGATTAGAGAAACCACGGAAAATTACCGGTCAGGCAGTCGGACAGTAGAATTCTCAATGTGTCAGTGGCGGCTGAATTTGACCAAAGCTATTTAGATAGTGTCGCAAATTTGCCATCGTCGGGACTCCAACCAAAGACCCTCACGGTCAGAGGCCCTGCGGGGACATCAGTTAATGCCCGGAGCTACCTCAACTGGTGCGCTCTTCGGAGCCCCACTCCATTCTTTCTAAGTTTCTCTTGCTTCTCTCTACGACTTCTATTTTGTGTTCTGTCTTCTCACATAATACTCCACTTTCAAATGTCTATGTCAGTTCTCTATCCCTATTTTACGCTCCTTTTCTCTCCTCCCCTCTCCTCAGTTTGTGATATGTTCGTCTGAGAGAACGAATTGAAAAGCCTCCCCCTTCTGCCATCCTATAATTAAATTTACAATCAGACAATGTTGTTCGACAAATTGTAAGAAACACTTGTAAGTGTGAGGTAAAAAGTACATCGGATAACTGAGAGAGAAGTTGCAATTATAATATTTCACTGTAAATTGAACTATTCGTAAACAAATTGTCTTCCAAAAATGTATTAAATTTCACAAAACATAATATAAAGAGAGCAAAGTATAACATTTAAATGTAAAAAAAATAATTTTGTAATAAGATTAATAATGATTTAATAATTCATTTGATATTTTATTTTCATTGTTAACAATATTTACTCATTTTATAAATAATTTAAGATATTTCATTGGTTATGCATGTATTTATCCTGAAAGTACACGTTGTTTAACCTCTGAAAATTATTGTTAGTCAAATAAATGATGTGTCATTCAATTGTGTCAACATCGTTCTGGGAAGGCCTTTCGCACGTCACTTTCTCTTTTACTTGTGGAAATATTAATCAAAATAATAGCACAAACGTGTTTCATAAGATAAACGTTTCTGAGATGCGAGAATCCTAAAAAATTAACATTTGGATATCCAATATTTTCCAAACAAGAACCCAAGAGACGTTTTATTATATACTGACGATGAACAGTGATCGTTTTTTTTCTTAAATATATTCCGATTTTAGATACTTATCAACTTGTTTCAAATACAACCCGTCGGTCACACGGAGGTTCTAGATATTTTTCTCAGATAAAATACCGATTATTCCCATCGCCGACGAGTTCATCCTAGTGACACCAGGCATTCGTGCCACTGGCATGCAACGCTTGCCAGAGTGAGGTGAATGTGTTCCAGTTGCGCTCGCAAGTAGCGCTTCATACTTTCTCCTTCCGCCACCGATCGCAGCGCGGACGCCTCCGCCTGTCTCATCGCCCCTTCCCCTCCCAGCGGTTACGTCAGGGCGACCAGCAGCCGCGTTGGACAACGATTAGTTGGCGATCAAGGGAAGCAAGAACTAGATAATAAGGAGTACTAGCTTCGAGAGGGGCTTTCGGCGAGTATTTTCACTATAAAAAAGTTTTGTTTGCGCTTTGCAAGATCACAATAAAAATAAAATTTAAACATTTACATTCGGCTCATACACTTTCCGACGTGGAAAATTAAATAAAAAATAATGGATTTAAATACTTGTTTAATTTTTATTGTTTACGAAATTAGGTTTAATTATCATCAATCTGCTAAATGAAGTAACCATTCATTTACACATATTGCAATCAAAGTAAAGAAAGTATAATGATTTACATCGTTTTACCAATGTACTCGGAAGCGCATTGAATCCATCAAAAACACGCGTTTTCTAGAATTAATCTAGAATATCCTAGAGTGAATCGGCAAAGAGACGTGCCAATCAACTGTACATGGGAGGAATCGAATGAGCAATATATCACATCGGTGGGACGTAAGTCATTAAAAACACGTTTTAGTTGCTTAAATAGAAAATTAAAAAAACATACAACTTTATTTCCGATAATTGTTTTAGAAACTTCTGCATGGATCCGCATGAAAATGATCAGTTTCCCATCAGGAGACTCAGAGGCATCGAATTTGTCACGGTTGGTGAACTGGAAGTGGTCTAACCGTGAGTGACGGACAGACGCAGGTTACTCGATTACTATATAAGTATTTAAATTCGCTAAGCATTTTGTTGCAGACCTAGCAAAGTAGGAGCCTCCGTTTTATTGCTACGATTGTGAAATAGAAAACCAATTAAGCCATGGTTGTTTCTATCTTGTGATTGCTACATAGAGGTAAAGTCACACAACATTGCACTCTATTTAATCATGTGGATCATCCCGTCTATATTATATAATACAGTGAAGAAAGATGATGATTGTACAATTTACTCGATACAATTGTACAATTGAAACTCGTAAGTGTGTTACTGGTGGATAGGCAATTACTCTGCAGTCCTGCATCAAAGACATTCAACACGAAGTACATTGATGCAAAACATAGAAGATTATGGCATTAGTGGAAAATCAGGCTCATATGCAGCACGCAGCACACATTACAACACATTTTACCATCGTGCATAACTCGGAAACGATGCGTTTTCGGGTCATTAAAACGATATTTCCTGAGTCCTAGAGAGAAACTTATTTAGATGTTCTGTTACAGTTTTAGAAGATTCCTTCACATCGTAGCATTGTTTGATAGAATGACTAAAAGTTGGAATCAGCAAAGGTGTCTCAGGGCATCAACTGATGCCACTGATATGCCTCTGACCGGGAGGTCCTGGGTACCAGCCCCACGTGGTAGGATTTTCGACCCTAGCTACAATGAATTTAGCCGCTGTCTGGAGGAGAATTCTAGCTGCCAGCTGCTCGCATCGGTAGTTTTTCGTTTTTTTTCTGATCAATATCAGGCGAGTGCCGGAGCAGTACCCTAACAAACGGTCCACTGACCGCGTACTCTTTCCTGTGCTATCCTCACCCCTTACCTGCACACTCTTACACTCATGCACGACACTATTCCACATGTCGGAAGCTTGAGCTTGTCTCGAATGGGGCGGTGCCCCGCCAGTGGGAGACATCCGGACAAACGCAAGACCGACGTAGGTCGGCGCCGGATCTCGCCAGCCAGCTGCCTTCTTCCACGATGAAAACATGCTACAATTGGGGAACTAATGACCTTAGCAATTGACACGCTCAGAATCAATCAATCAATCTGTAAGTTAGGTTACATTGTGAGGCTGCGTTCACTTTAAAACAATGATTTATGAAATCGCGGGCCCAGATAGTCATTCGCAATTATGGTGCTTACTTATTCGTTGAGATTCGGTCCACATTGCTTATTATATGGAAGGCTTCACGTAGTAGCTACAGTGACTTATTTTATTTTATTCTGTGTAATAAAGAGTAGTCAATATAATAGCATTAGAAGTCAATATAATACCATTAATCATATAAACAAAAGCGTCAAAATGTTGCAATAGCGATCGGTTAACAAAAAATCTTTGGCAACCGTGCTCGCAAAAAATCAACTAATGATCTCTTTTAGCTACATGTAAGATGAATCACTATTGCTGTGGGTAGTTTCTGAAACAAGACGCATATGTTGGAATTTTTTCCTGTCTCGGTTGGAAGAAGGCTCGAGACATCCTTGAAGAACGCGAAACCGAAGGTTGGGAGGTCGAGTCCTGCTTACAATATGAATGTTTTCTCTCTGCAATTGTGGCGTGGTTTGTTTTCCGTTTAATCTGAGCATAACTCCACCCATAATTATTTATTACAGGTTTATTTATTTAATACAATGAGATCATATGCTCACGTTGTATGTAAACAATTCACTACATAATTTTATTGAAGAATTTATTAGTTTGAGAATGTATTGAATTAATATAATACAAAGTCAACATAATGTTACACTTTCTGTCGTAATTTCACTTCATTTATCATTTACCTGTTGTCACCTCAGGAAACTTCTTGAGTTTAAGGCGGAGGCAGTGGTGATCATCAGCCCAGAAAAAGGGAGGACGTAAGGCGTAAGTTGTCTTCCTCCCACTCATACAGAAATGATGATGGCGCTTTTCTCAAAACGGAAGTTTTAAAATAATGTTAAATACAGACTTTACTTTTGGAATAATGGTTATTGTTATGATTTGGAATAATAGTTATTGTCATGATTTGATATAATGGTTATTATTATTATTATTATTATTATTATTATTATAATTATTATTATTATTATAGTTGTACTATTGATATTCACAATATACGGAATGCTAATACTTTCTCCGATTTGGAATTCTGATCCATATTTTTGCCGGAAACTATTTCAAGAGCTGTCTGCTGTCAAGAGGTTAACAATAATTATAGTTGCAAGTTCAAAGATGAATTAAATATGTTGATGAACTAATAATGAAAAATGTATGATTCAAGTCAATTCAATTAATGCCTTATTTTACGTGGCGACGCTCAGGCCATGAGGCCAACTCTTCTGCCTGACCACTGATATTTCGCTGCGCTCCTTTCACAATCTGTCAGGGAGAGAAGGTAACTCGCGACGAAACACGCGAATTTGAATCAGAGGTTTTCTTTTCTGCTCAGGTATCTTTTACGTATATCTCATACCCAGACAATACATTTTTCGTTCTTAAAAATCCACGACTTCGATCAGATTTGAACTGGCGAACTTCTGTATAATAGATCGATACGCTAATAGTACCACCAGAGCCACGATAATATAATTAAATTATTATTAAATGGGAAAGAAACCAACAAAAAGTTGTGCTCGACATGTGCCAAAGTGAGTCTCGAGTGTACCACCTTTTGAATTGAGAGATTCACCTTAGCTGCCTTGGTCTGCAATATCCAGCATTATAATAGTCTTAAATTATTCTTTTCTCATTTATTTTGCATTGTTTCATTTATTACTTAAAAGATTTGCGATAGACGTAGTATAAATAGAAATACATTGCAGTGATCCGCCCATAAATAATATGATCACAAATGATCACCCCCACGCCAAAGACAATTGAATCATACACACCACATCATTCTGTAATATGCGTGTTACTTCCGGCATCTTAAAGTCTACGCCATAATATTGGGGAAGTTGTTGAAGAATAAATACAACTCACGTGCTACTGTGCGGACTTTCAGTGCCCTCTCCTCGAGATTCATTTTTCAACCTCCACTCTCTCTGTTGATCATGTCATCCTCGTAACCAACGTCACCTCCACGTGGTATTTCTTCCTGTTCAGGAACGGAGGCTGTAACACACTTTAAAGCATAGCTATTTCTCTTTGTTGACAAAGTTGCAAGGAAATGGCGAAAGAAGAGCAATCAAATAATCAAAGTAAAAGAACAAACTATATTGTGTAAGTTCTATACCATTTTATATTATAAGAGAAATTATGTAATATCTACAATCTTTTACAATACTCCCTGCACATCGTTTGGAGGGAACGCACAAAGGAACAACTGTTGAAAGTCTTCTGCTCTTATTCACACGCGTGACAAGTGTGTGCATTGGGTTGCATAGCAACACTGAGGTAGGCGTTGACTTGGACGGTACAGCACTCTTTTGTACTACAGGCGGGACAAAATAATGAGACACAAAAGACAGAATTGTATCAAATTGGTATTGTGTTATGATTCCTTAAAGGGAAAATGGAACAAATTCAATGGTAAGAGATTAGAGAGAATCAGTAATATCAAGTTCACACAAGGAGCCGATGCTCAAATATGAACAACAAACATTGTGTACTATCAATTATTTTCTTGTCGAGATGAGGAGGTGGTGCAATTCTGGAACTAAACGCGCGGTGACCCGTCAATCAATGGAAGCTGATCAGCCTCATCAACAGGTAGTAAATCTCATTGAAGTATTTCAAAGTTTAATTTCGCGCCTGCGACTCTTTTTTAACGAACGGGATATTATAAAATGCAACATACACATGCAATAAGGCTTGTACATAGGTGCAGATCTCTTTATTTCACTCTCCTCTATCCTGATTGTAATAATGAATGCAGCATTGTATACGTAGGATGTCTATTACGTAAATCTACTAAATTCGTTTTGAGACTAAGGAACATCGGAAACTATGTGAATCCAGCCAAGCTAGATTCAATTTCAGTGGTTAATTATGAATGTTAAAGGTAGGTTCATAACTAGTGATTGGGTAAAGGTGGATTTGCGACTGATAAATGGCATATAACTTGGAATAGTCGCACTCTTCTGTAACAAACATCCAAAATCAAGTTTACATGCTGCTGCTGATATAAGCGAAAATCACTGGATCAATCGGAAATTGTTGAGCTGTGACAAGAACCCTACGAGCCAAGGTACACATTAAATTTTCCTCAAAAAATGTAAAAGATTTAGTATCATAAAAACCTTTCTTTTTAAGAAAATGCTTGGGGTTCCTAAATTTGACTACTTATTTGCCCGAAATTATATTAATACTTATTTTTCCAACTCTTAGGAAGTAGGTAAATAATTCATTTTACATTATTGATATTCTTTTGTTGTATTTTTGTAAACTTTTGATATAATGTGTACAATTGTATTCTTTATCCCGTTGTATACTTGTATGTTCTCATCAGTATTTTTGATTTCATTTCTGCGACAGTTTATGATTATTTGACCTTCACGAACGTGTTCTATATCCACACAATATTATTAATAATAATACATATTATTACAATAATAATATTCTAGCAATAATAGATTTATTATCGTAGTAGAGAGCGAGTTATTAGATCATTTACGTCCGATGTTCCGTTAGCGGAAACCTGAACCTAATTTCTTTGACCTGTGTACATCCTGTCACGATTCCTTAGTGGTGAAAAAGGAGCAACAACTATTGGTACAAACTGCTCCAAATCGTTCTCCCTTTAGTTATTCTCTTCACATATGAAGGCGACGCTAATCACGAGAAAGATCCACTTCAGAGCCGGACAAGAAATGTCATCAGCCCCAGACCAAGAACACACGTACTAATATTTAGAACTCGGTTCATAATTTACTTGTTGTTTACCCCTCCCCTACTCCGCCCACCATTTAAGGTAATGTGGCGCACATATAAGATTACGGCGTTTAGAAGATACAATGCGCAAGTACACTGTATTCCCCCAACTTTCCCATCCCCAATATAGAGCTCGGGAATTACAAATTAATTTCAGGTGAAATATCACTCTTGCTGAGAGCAACATCGTAATTTCAGTGAAATTTGGAAATCGCGGTGAGTGGGACAGTGCATTCTCTACATGTGAGAAAATTTCATAGACCATAAACTTCAGACTTCAATGTTGTGAGTTCTGAGAGCAATAAAATCGTAATTCTCGTCCAACTCTCTATTATTACCCTATAAATACAACTGAAACGCTATTTTTTCAATAATTCAGCATTATGGCACATACTTTCTCACATGAATAAGGCGATGGATACGTAAATATTGAATGCAAATAAAATAACAGTAGTATTGCTATTAATGAATTATTAGAAGTAACGTACTAATTAAGTTTATTATGCTAACTGATTACCCGTCGTTTCACGAATACTATTTATCACATATAGGTATCACATACAGCCTCACAGCACCACCCTTCCACCATCTACAGGTATATTGTAGGTTGCTTACTCATTACATTTGTGCATTATTACAATATGTAATACCCCCTTGTGAGTGTCTTATTCTTACAGCATATTTTCAGTTGTTAGTAATATGAGTATAACATTGAGTTGATACTACTCCTGAATTTCGAGAGTTAAGTTCAAATATACACACACGCATGGAGAGTGAAGGAGAAAAATGAATGATTGTTTTATTTTATCAAAATAATGCTCGAAGTGAATTTTTATACTTTAAGTTCAACAAAATACTTTAAATTACTTCAAGTGCACATGGGGATATATGTCCACAGACATGGGACTTAACAAACTAGCTGATTTGGGCAATAAAATGTGTTATTGTCTCTGAGCTGTAGGGGCGAAGATCCAATTAGTTGACGTGTTGACTGCAGAATTAAGTGACGTAGCAAGTAATAAAGGAGAAGAAATATTTTTACTAATCATTTCAGGCAGTTGCTTTTCTGAACAAGTATTACTTTATATCATGGTATCATGTATCAATTATAGGTAGATTCTTAATTTTCTTACTTTATTTTATGACAGTGTCAATAAACGAGCATTTTATGAGACGTTACGTAAACTGGAAAATGAACCAGTCTGAAAATTCCGACGAAAATATTTATATTCTCTAACAGTAAAAAAAGGATGTATATGTCTCTGATTACTACGACGTCATCTACAGAAAGCTATATTATCAGTAGATTTTAATCCTTTTTCACTACTCTTCAAATCTGCTTTAATAGAATTCCTCGTAATATGTTACCAAATTTGGGAGCAGCTTTTGCTGCAATAGAACACTAGTTTCCTATATTTAGGTTTTTAATGAACATTTATTGTTCAGTATTGAATTATATTTTGTTAACTAAACAATCTTATTGAATTTAAATTTTAAATATTAGATTTACAAAATCAAACATTGTATTATTGAGTTATTCTCATGTCGAATCCCTCTCAAACCAAAGTTTCGTTTACAAACATTATAACTCTCTAATAACTTATAATACATTTATCATCACTATTTCCACTTTTTTAAACAATTTTCAAACACATTTCAATTCATCTTTTAATGGCCCCCACACTACGAAATTGAAGCACAAGCTTAGACACTAGCTTACGTGGCACAGGTCAAAGCAATGGCTCTGTTCTGGATGTCCTAGGATTGAAGTCCCAACGGTGGTAGAATTTTGGACACTAGCTGAACAGTTAGGTCGAATTCGGCCACTGCCTCGAGGAGAGTTCTAGCGGCCGGCTGCTCTGATTGGTAATTTTCCATGGATTCTCTAATCAACGGCAGGTGAATATTCGAACCCTAACAAACGGGCATGGACCACGCGCCATCTGTCTTTTCTCTTCTTTGTCCTATTCTCTCCCCTTACATATAATTACATGCACTATACTACCACACATGTCGGAAGATCAGTTGGGAGCTTAGAGCTTGTTCTGGCTGGGGCGGTGCCCCACCAGTGAGAGATAATTAGTTTGGGAAAACCTTTCAAGCCGACATGTAGGTCGACACCGGATCTCGTCATCCAGCTGGGGAAAATCATTGTTTTCGCGTGTTAAAATGTGCATTACACTTACAGAACCTTAGCGGTTGACGCGCTCGGAAACACTAATCAATCAATCATTCAAAACCCCAGACAATCCAACTCGAATTCCGCCTCCCAGAGGCCATCTGAAAAGCACGTCACATGACGAGGAGAAAAGAGATGAGGTCCTGTAAAAAGCGGCCGCGAAGGCGATGGGCCGTGGATGGAAGAGGCGGGGCGCGTGCGTGGTCCCCTTCACCAGCCTCCCCCCCACCTCCTCCCGCCCCACAGGCGACTGCTCCAGCGCCCCTTCACCGCCGGCTGGGAACCTCTCGCGATCGCCCGCTGGCGCAACTCCGTTTCGGGAGGCGGCGGTCGGCGGAGGGCAGATGCAGGACGCGTTGTGAAGCTTCTCAGAGCGTCGCCCACGAAAGTTCAATGAAATTGGGTTTCTGCTGCTTTTCTTCTTCTTTTGCTTCTTCATCTGCAGCCGCAGATTCTTTTTCTACTTCTTCTTCGGCTGCTATTTTTTCTTCATTTGCTGCTTCTTCCCCATCTGTTTCTTTTTCTGCTTCTAATTCTTCTGTACGTAAATTAATCGTATCTCCCACATGAATAGATTTTCAACGGAAATACACATATCAATGTCTGCAATGCATGTTCAACTCCATTGGAAAACGTCGACCACTTTAACTGCTGTGGTCGTTGGTAACTCAAGTTGAATTGAAATGCCATACATGCGGTTACTAAAGCAAAAATATTGTGAACATTGTCAATAAATAATAGTTGCACAAATAGTCTTAATTATACATAATTATTCTATTCAGACTCGCATTATGCTGTGAACATTCTCCTCTGAACGTCCTACGTTTCCAGTTCGTACTGACACTTTTCGTTTTCACGGACCGACACAATTTAGATAGAACACATGAACGAAGACACGAACATATATTTTTCTGGAAATTAATTTAGGGTGTGATGCCTCGAAAGATATAATTTTACTTAACATTTCTCAGGGTGTTTTTTCATGTTACAGACACGACACAGAACAAGTGTCTGAGTAATGTTAATTGCATCAATAAATATTATGCAATGAACGATTTGCAAATACGTAAAAAACATTACTTTTAATACTTCCCTCCGGAATGTGACAAGTTCAGCTCCCATGTGGGATTGGAGAGAGTTCAGGGAGTTGCTTAACAATCACATTTAATTAATATTCAAATGATATTCTGAAAGTCGTGACGAAACATTCAGAATTATGTCATGACAGTACAGTGACGGTACAGAATTCTTTTGAAACATGTTCGTTCATGTATTCATCTCAAACATTTAACTTGCTACTCTTTTTTTACCTGCTCTTTCACTTCTTTTTTTCAACGCAAATCTAGAACACTAAAATGATCCTTTGTGCTTTCACAGAGTATTACATGAGCACTGAGGGAAAGCGCATCACTCACATATTGTTTTACAGCCAAAATGCTTTAATGTGCAAATGAATGACCTCAAGGTAACGAGGAAACGAGAGGTTCGTGGGCTCTCGTGAGAATGCCTTGCGAATGCATGAAACAGGCTGCGAAACTCCTTCCGCGCGCGTCGAGGATGATCTAACGAGCGCTAATGGACAACGGTCGCCCGGAGATGCGCGTTCGGGAATGACATTAGGAAGAAAGTCTGAAGCGACTGCTTTCAAAAGCCATGTTCGTTTTACATTAACACTTGGCTCGTCACCGCGTGGTATTCGATGTTGATTATTGATTGATGTACCGTAATCGTATATTTCAAAACAGGTGAGAGAGTCGGTAATCTTTTCTTGACCATCTGAAAGTATGCTCGTTAAGTAGTTATGATAGAATGGGTCTGGAGCTATGCAGTTACAAGAGATGAAAGTATTATTGATGACTGATTAATGTAATATAATGGGATATAAGAACATATTGCAATTGCGTTAGAAAATATACTAGAAATATTGCTATAAAAAGGATTTTTATTCGCGATTGAATCATTTAGACTTTTATTTGAGTATTTCATATGAAAAATATTAAATGCTGCAGGGAAAAAAGGGCTGGAATTTGGAAAAATATTTTCAAGTAGAAGGAGAACAAAAAATCAACCAAACTAAATAACAAACTTTGCTGACTTAGGGAAACTAGTTCGGTTTCTCTTAACGAGAGCGAAGATCACGAAAAACGTGAAGAATAATATCTGCAGTTAATGCATCTCTCTATCAAGAAACTCTTTAAGTTACTTTCACCAATGTGCTTGCGTCCGTGAAACAGTTCGGTTGATAACACCTTTCTTGATGAGGTTTCCTAGAAAGGCTTTCCGGGTGGAGTCGCTAGTTCCTTCAGCGAAGCGAAGGGTCGGTGGCACATGGGCGTGGTCAGGGAAACGTTAAGGGAACCAAAAAAACACAAAGTAGGAGAGAGTTTTACCAGTGTTTAACAACAGGGGGGTTTTACGCGGCATAGTGTACAGCAATCGACTGCAATCTCGATCATCTGCGCATGCGTGGATGCACAAAAGTGATGCGAAACTTGAATTGCGCATGCGCAGGAGATCGATAGTGTTGTCGCTAGCTGAAACACTTCGCCTTGCTAAAACTCCCTAAAATCCCGAAGGCTCTCAAGCTCAAGTTTGCTACAAAGGCTCGACCCCTCAGCTCAGTACCAGCTTTAACCCGTTTATGCTCGAGTTTATTTTTTTACATAATTATTTTCTAGCAAATAAATGATGATATAGATGATATACAGTTATGTTCTAAATGAAAATTATAATTTCTTCTGTTATCATTTTCAAAATATGGACTGTTCCAACATTGGAACACCAGGCACGAACGGGTCCAGGGATTTTCAACCAGTAAGGCCACATCTATAATATTTTTTCTTTATTTAAACTTAAAAAATACCACAATTTGGTTATTTTCTATATCAAAATAAAAGCTGTACTCGTGGCTCATTGCAAAGTCGCAAGCCTTTCACCACTGAGGTCCGGGTTCGATTCCCGTCGAATCTCATGTGAAATTTGTTCAACAAAACGAGTTTGGCTGCTTCACAAGGGCTAGTCCAACCCTTGGGAAGTGTCCTAAACCCTGCCCCTATCCTTACTCCTTCCCAATTCTGGCCGCTGGGTAGTGACGCAGGAGCGCGTAGTAGGAGACGCGTACGCGGAAATGCTGTCGGTCCTCTTGACAACTGACTGCGACGTTGACAGTGATAATGGAGAATTACTCCAAAAAGCGCGCAAAGTAACGGAGGATTACTCCACAGCGCAAAGCGCTCAACGACCCGTAAGGGTCTTCGAGACGCGTTGCGTCAAAATGGACGCAACAAATTGCTAAATAATTAACATGGAGTATGAAACAGTTTTCATGAAACTTTGGGTTACATTTTTGACATTGATTGGTTTTGTTCTATTTATACGTTGCACATCTTCTTTGCTTTGTTATTGTTGAAATCGTGTCCTGTACTATCATATCCCACAGAAGTTAATATGCCAGATATCATTAAATTGATAGTTTTAGGTCTTCCACCTGATGAGGATAAACTTTTATAGTTTTTGAAGATACTTTTGAGCAATAGATCTGAAAGAAAGGTGATCCATTTTTTGACCTGTCTTTGTCTTTCTAAATAGCTGCCAGCCATTGTGAGTAGCAGTATCAATGCAGAACATAAATAATAGCGCTATCAACACTTTTTCGATCTGATTTAAATTCTATAGCACTCCAAATTTACGTCCAGTCTATCAACATTTTTCATGAATATATTATATTTTCCTACGGTGTTAGTTGTACAATGAGAACTTAATATTGTTTACTTGAGAGTCATATCCAATCACTTTACCGCGAATGAATTGCTTTGCTCTATGCCTTCCATAATACGGTACCATGCTCTCATCCAGGCAAGTGTTCTAGTAAACGTAGTATTTTGCATATCGTTTATTCAGTAAGGAAATGCGAGGTGTTAGTTTTGAAGATATGTCATTTTGTTTTAGGTCATTGTCTACGCAATTAGCATATTTTTTCTATCAATTCAAACCTGTTTCTTCTCATTGCCAAATTGACAGCTTCATTATAAGAATGTTGAGTCTATTTCTCAAACCATTTATCTTGGTACAATATTGTAAGATGATAAAGTCAGAATTCCAACGAATTATTTTACATCCTCAGAAGAAAGTGTAAATGTGTAATCATCTTTCTGCTACAGTACAATACAAACATTTTTGTAAGGAAGTCCCGAACGTAATCATCAAAAAAATGTTCAAAATAACAGTGGATCGTTTGGTACTATACTTATGTCATTCGTAATATTGTTGAAATTTGTAAATTCAGGATTTATGTCATTTTTTTCACTTTCTTTGTTCTTTCTGACGTTGGAGACAGGTGTAGAGAGAATAGTCTCTTGAATGGACTCATCACGGTGTCTAGAGCCAATATTACTCTAGTTGTCACAGATGTGAGTCTTCCAGTCTCACTGAATTGCACGATTAGTGCCTATTCTAAATTGGGTTCCAGGTGGATTTTTCAGTGTGCCGCCAGTCTTCATCCCCACTGTCCGCCACATTGATACATCGTCTAGAGGTATAATAAAAATAAATGCACTGAATTAATCATTATCCTCCTCCAAAATCACAATTATTTGTTCTGTTGTTAATAATGAGAGAGATGAAAAGATATATTAGATGAATTTAGAAATAAAAATTCATGGTACCGTTCGTGCCTGGTGTTCCAATATTGGAACATCTTAGAATAATCGTTTCCAGCTCAGCTAAATAGTAATATTTTCAAGATTTTTTACTTTACTGATAAACAGACAATGTCATTTAATATTCTCGTAGGAACAAAAAATTTAAAGTAAAAATATAACACGATTTTTTTCACCTTTTATCACTCATAGTGCCAGCAGTAAAACGTCGGCTCAATAAACCCTCTCCGTTCGGGGTATAAACGAGAACTAAAATCAACTCTTGGCACCATCGGAAAATTCGATCCCTTTGCTGAAGTTCTAGTAATATAACGAAGCCTCCAAGTGCTTTTTGCGATAAGCAGGAGTCAAAGACAAATTCTCTGTTGCTTGTTCCAATAAAGGAACACCGGGCAAATATGGGCTGAAAATGTTCACCCAATCTATCGTTACTCACTTTCGTTCTTTTTTTGCATCACTATCTACTTAGTAGCAAACCCTATCCGGAATTAAGTTACGTACCCGACGGTCAGGTAAGGCGAATTTATGAAAATAAAAGTATTTCCAGAGGCTAATTCAGTTCGGACATCCGATAAATATTATTAAAACATATTTTTAAAAACTTGTTAGCTCATAATAAAAAACCGAAAGTGTGATCATAATGGGAATTCTGATTTAGATATGATGAGATCTATAAGTGGTAATTATTTGGAATAAATTGAGCAAAATTACAAAAACGTGTTGCCTTTGGGATTGTTGATTAATGTTTCCGGGCAGGTCAACCGATGAGGTAATTATTCCTGTTTATGTAGCGAAAGTATTTTCGCGAAAGGTGGCGTATTCGGCCCCTGACGAACGACGAGATCCGGAGCCCCCCTAGAAGTCGGCTTAGGGGAATTTGTCTCTTCAGATATCTCCGCCAGCGAGGCACAGCTCCGGCCGGGACAAGCTCTAAGCTTCCGACTGTGCACGTAAGTGTGTGTGTGTGTGTGTGTGAGCAAGGGGAGAAAATGGACAAGTGTGTGTGTGTGTGTGAGAGAGAGAGAGAGAGAGAGAGAGAGAGAGAGAGAGAGAGAGAGAGAGAGAGAGAGAGAAGAGGGGAAGATAGCGCGTGGCCTGTGATCCGTTTGTTAAGGTACTGGTTCGGCATGCGCCTGGTATTGAACAGAGAAACCATGGAAAACTACCGATCACAGCACGTGTCTCCTAGAATTCTTCTCCAATCAGCAGCTGAATCCGTCCTACCTATCCATCTAGTATGGAAAATCCGTCATCGTCGGGACTCGAACTCTAGGACCTCCCGGATAGAGTAGTTGGAAATACAGTGACAAGGCTTGCACTGAGACAAACTCAACCTGTATGCCTTTTGTGACAATTTTACTCCCGGATTTGATCTCACACGCGTGTGATTGTCCGGACGAGTATAATAACAACAGAAAAATCTGTCACATGTCCCACGCGTGTGGGGGCTCGCGTGGAGAAATTGAAAGTGTCATATCGCCCCTACAACCACCAAGGTAGGGATACCACCAAGCGAAAAAAATCATTCAAACCACTCCTTTTGAAAAAAAATTGATAAACATTCCTTTTATAAAATTGAATAAAGACAACTATAAACACACATTTTTATCTGGATTTTACTCCCCCCAAATTACTCAACATAAAATTACATTACTATACACAAAACACTCTACGGTCTTTTAATATTACACAAAAGAGGTGACAGCATGATATATTGCTGGTTCTCGCCAATAAATGTGGAAGAAAACCTTCCCACAAGGGTTATTGGCAGTTATTCGACACATTTCCTTAACCAGAAGCGAAGTATTGGAAATTAATATCTCAGGGAGCACTCCCTCCCAATGGCCTTGCCTTTGGCATCACGTCACGGGTAAGGAGAGAGGAGCGCGGCGGCTAATGAGGGGTTGGCGCCTCTCACCCCTGCTCCCCTGACCCCTGCCCCTCCGCGCCCACGCGCGCCTCCGCTCGCTCGCTCGCAGGCGGAGGGCCAAGGCCGCCCCGCGCCGTCCCAAGATTCCACGAGTAAGCGGTGCGCGACCTCACGAGCAATAACACGTGCCAATTAGCTTATAACGGTATACTTTATTTCAAATTTGTACGAACGCAATAACGCAACTTTTTAAACGAGTTGTGTGCTATACGTTTTGTATAACAGCATTATAAATTTATAAAAGAATCAAAAATAATTTTGGAAACAAATTTCAAACGCAGTTTTGTAGTTTCCAGAATAGCCATTGGCATTACGAGTCATGCGCGGAGAGGACGGGCAGGAAGGACGGTGAGAACGAGCTGTGAAGACGTGTGGTGAAGAGGGTCAGGTAGGAAGGGCAGGAAGGACAGGCAGGGAGGACAGCCAGGGAAGACGAGTATATGTGTGCCATAAAACATCATTTTATAAACGACTTCTTGCAACGGAGAAGGTCGTTTATATTGTTGGTATACAAATAGCTTGAGGTTTGTAAAACAATCGAGATCCAAAAATTAATTTTA
Source organism: Teleogryllus occipitalis (assembly GCA_011170035.1). NCBI lineage: Eukaryota > Metazoa > Arthropoda > Insecta > Orthoptera > Gryllidae > Teleogryllus > Teleogryllus occipitalis. The sequence goes on from BLKR01003871.1 coordinate 95,482, forward strand.
CTCCAAAATATATACTATATATATATATATATAGTATATATATATATACTATATATATATATATATATATATATATATATATATATATATATATATTACACCAACATTTTTTACAATCCTATAAAAATAGTCTAATGCAAATCATTATTTGTTTTATCTCTTCTTCTTCATTGTAATCGAAACAATGCGCCAACTTCGTACGGCATCTTCGTGCGTTTGCTGGGTGATATCACGTTTTTCTGATGGTTTAAGAAAAGGCTAACTTAAAGCACGTTTAACGGTTCGTAAAATTCCTCATTTTTTTTAAGGTCTTGGAAAAAAGAAACTGCCTACGGCGCAAGGACGTGCACATACGTCCGGGTACACGGAGCCGACGACTGCGCCTTGAAGTCGCGTGTAAGGTTGGACCTCTTACATCATGAGACAGAGGCGCATCGCTCAAACTCGCCAATTGTGGATGTCACTCAAACTTGCCCTAACATTCTATGATTCATTAATTATCATTAACTTTTAGCAGATATTGTGGTAAAACCATATATATATATATATATATAGAAAGTATATATATATATATATATATATATATATATAAGTTTTGTTTATGAAAATGTCATTTATATGAAGTAGAATATAGGGATGTCAATAGACGATCGGGGGGGGGGGCGGCTATGTGACAAGTAAACAACCGGCGTTAAAGGTCATTTTCGCTCGGTGAAGAGGGTGTGGAAGTGACCAGGCGGAGGTGGAAATAGTATTGTTTTTGTAAGACAAAAGAGGATGATATAGAGTTCTGATGCCTTGGGTTTTATGAAGAACAGAGCACTCTCTCTAGCAACGCGGTAATGAGCGGGTGGGCTCCTGACATTTTACCAGGTCGAGGAAAGACTGTTGATTGACAACAAACTCCGATGCAATAACTTGTAGTATAATTAAGTTTCTTATATTAGAATAAAACGTTCTTGTGGGAAGAGACGAAGGAATTCTACAAAATAAAAGTCAGTATGTGTATAGGCGTCCACCCGTGATGCGAGTAAGGGAAGTAACGGGTAATAATAGTATCGCTGGGAGAATTTGAACTTGATCGCGAACATTAGGCGGAGGACTTTATGAAGAAGGAAGATTCTGCTACGACGACGGAGAAGATTAACGGGACGCCATCCTATGGAGAAGTGAAGAGCGCGCGAAGATCCGCGAATATAATAAGGTTGTTTATAATTATTACTAGGTAGAGAAAACTGGTCATGATCAAAGATAATTTCATTTTGATTAACGATATAACAATTCTTGTTTAACTTTCATCAGAATCATACTATTTCGCATTATAATAAATTCCAATTTGTTACTATAAAAGAAAGCTGATTATCATTATTCGTTACTTGCAATCCAGTAGTAGATATTTTGATAAGATTTTCAGATTCCTCGCTACTCCGTATGGATGGCAGATTGAGTAATTGGTTGCAGAGCAAGTAACAACAATTATAAACTTCGAACCCAATTAACTGAGCTAGCACGGCATACTTTTGGATGAGAAATATTAAAATTACAAGGGAAACATCAGGGTTACAGTCGTTATTATTTTCTGGCGTTCAAATAAATAACTAAATTATTCGGAAAATAATTACGAGTGTCATTCAAACGAAACGAGTTATGAATATAACGTAATTAATAATTCGTAAAATGACGAATTTTGCTGGTAGAAAGAATGGCATGTTCCAATATACATACCTAAAATTAAATATATATATATATATATATATATATATATATATATATATATATATATATATATATATATATATACTAGCTGACCCGGCGAACTCTGTTCCGCCTTAACAGCCGGTCCCATCTTTTTCTCGCGTCGCACTCACTGTGAGAAACTGTACTATCCTTGTTGCACTCGTGATAATAAAGCAATTGCAGATTTGTGTTTTTCTCTCAAACAAAGAAGAATTTAAAAAAACGCTCTGATATTAAATAGATAATTAAAAAATCTATTACGTAGCAGAGCGTTTTTTTTTTTGGAATTGATTTTTGTTTAAGAGAGAAATACAAAGCTGTAATCATAGGGACCGGCTGTTAAAGGCAATAAATAAGCAGATTTTGGAATTTATTAAGTTAAATTGTTTATTAGAAAATACAAATAAAAAAATTAAGTAGATTAACCATTCATTATTGTTACTGTATTTTGGTGCATAGGTTGCACTCTTCAGTTAAGTCACCTTCACGCGAAAACATGCGAAATCACGCGAAAACGTGCGAAAACGTGCGTTCTCACACAGGAACGCTGTCGAACGGGATAAACAGTATCCTATGTCAGTCTCCTGGCTCTAAGCTTCCTGCTCACCAATTTTCAGCCAAATCGGTACAGCCGTTCTTGAGTTATAAATAGTGTAACTAACACGACTTTCTTTTATGTATATAGATATACATATATATATATATATATATATATATATATATATATATAATATGCATTTAATGCCTATTTGTGTCTATTTTACTTTTAACAACATTTAATGCCTATTTGTGTCTATTTTACTTTTAACAACCTAAAATGGAACAAATTTGCCTAATTTGCGCAATTTTGTCTGTGACGTTTTTAACTTTTTTCTTCTTTGTCAGCACAACAGACAAGAATGATATTAATTTTAAGTTACTTCACTTCTTCTTCGGCATTTCCTCTTCAGGAATTTACCGTGTCCGACTTCCAAAGATCTCGGTTTTCCTCATCACCAGGTCTTAAACTTCTGTCCTCCATGGCTTCTTTGATGTACTTTTCCCATTCCAGAGTTGGCCTTCCACTCTTCTTTCTTCTTGATGGTTGCCATTCCAATGTTTTCTTTGCCCAGCTTTCTTCAGACATCCTCTGGACGTGTCCATACCATTAAAGTGCTTTGTTTTCTAGTCTTTCTGTAATTGAGCAAATAACCTCCATCTGCTTCCATCCATCCTCATTTCGGACTTTATCAAACCGTGTTAAATGTAAGCATCTTTACTAATAAGTTACTTTTGAAAACCTAAATTACTTTCATCCCCTTATACCATTTGGTCCCTTCGTCCTATTTTGTCACCTTGTCCCATTTGGTCCCCTCATCCCATTTGTTTCCCTGTAAAATAGCAAGAAATGACGATACAGGACAAGGATCTTGCGATAAGTCTCCATACCACTTCTTCCTGACTTCATGTAAATGGCTGCCTCCGTTTCTAAGATACAATGATTGAATTTCCGCGAAACAAGTGATCTTGACCGACAAGAGACATTCATTTTCTCTTGAAAACTTGGAGAAAGTATTAGTAATGTATTGTGAGGCAAAGTCCGGTACGGATAATTCTAACTAGAGGACAAACAATTAAACTTGTTCATAAACAGTATTATCGCAAAATATATACTGATTCTACAAAATATTGATTTATGTCTTTATCTTTGATTTCGATATATATTGTCACTCTCGCGTGTATTTTTAAACACAGTTTAGGTTGCCACTCGGGATCGGGCGGATCCCAAGTGGTTGATAGGGTCGTATTCTGACCTGTGGTGCGAAGGGGGCAGGAAGCTGGGACTGGTTAGAATTCACACTCAGGCGTAAAAAATATACTCCGTTTTTGGAGATGACGAAATCTGTTAACAATTTTATAAAATCTTTTATAAACAGCTCTTAGCATAATCTCTGTGTCGCCACAATATATATATATATATATATATATATATATATATATATATATATATATATATATATGTGTGTGTGTGTGTGTGTGTGTGTGTGTATATTACATGCCCATTCTACCATTTAAAAAGCTTAACTGAGATGCGAAAAAGACCTATTTCTGGAACCTAAAACGCATATTTTAAAACCTAAAAATCCACTGTTTAATTATCATCGAAACAGCATGGAATTATTATGTATGTTACAATAAGAACACTTTATCAGGAGGTTATTCACTCAAGTATGAAAGAGAAAATAAGAAACTGAATATTCTACAAGAAACGAATTTTAGCATCTCAAATCTTCAATTTTCAATGACTTGAATTGGAGTTTCCGGTAACAGGAGAACCCATTGAAATTTCAGTAATTTCAAAAGTAACAAATCAACACACAATATTTAATTAGTAAAATCTTTAAATGAAGTCATAAAATGAATGTGATTGAATTTCAACTATCAGTACGAAACTTTATTTGTTTTGAAAAAAGACGTGTGAATCTAATTTTAGCAATATTTCCCATTTATTAACAAGGACAAATTCGTAATTAATTCAAATTTTTGTAAAGATATTTTTTTCTATTTTCGTGAAGTATTTTTAAACAAATTTATTTCCTATGTATAACAGATAATCAAGTGAATACATCATTATTACGTTGGTTTAAAGAAACTGACTTTAATGAGTCAGTTTTTTACAATCACAATATTTTATTATTTGCAATCACTTGCAAATTTATTTCCTATGGTGATTATCCCTTTACGTGTTAAACGTTTTTAGGTAGCGGGTCTAACTTTTCTTTCCTTCTTTATTTCTTTCCTACTTTCTTTGTTTTCTTTCTTTCTTTCTTTCGGTCTTTTTTCGGCGCAGAAATTGGATCGTTAGGGAACAGTGTGGCCCTGCAGCGCCCCGCCTCGCCCGCCCCGCCCTGCGCAAAACAACTGTCGCCACCTCATTAACACAAAGATTAGATCATGTATTTCAAATATAACATATGTTGTTAAAAAATAACTTAAAAATGGGAACTTGAACTTTTACTCTTTCTTCCTAAAATGGCTGTTGGGACATAGGTTACTTAAAAAGAGGCCATCCTTAGGCGCTAGGAGTTCAGAACTCGTAGTTCTTTGCCATTTTGACTCCTGTAGTAGCTGCTTTACAAGAGTCTAGTGCCCCATTGCGCGTGTTGTGGGTTGTTGGGGCAACGGAACCCTGCCCCGTTGCCAGAGTGCAGTTGCGCGAGAACAGCGAGGCCGCGGAGCAGAAGTAGTGCTACAGTGGAATTCAGAAGCCTTCAAAACATTGAACTAAGCACTTCGACATGCACTCGACATTTAGAGAGAGCGAACGCCCTGCTTCCGATCAGGATGTCCAGTCGCAAACACACTTTCGTTTGCGCACACACAAACTGCGGGGAGGACACTTGCAAGGAGAGTAAACAAATGTCTCCTCCTCCTTTCGCACGGGAAGCAGCGCGACCACTTTCGCTCCGCGGGGGCGGGCGCAGGGCGCGGGGGGCTGTGCGTAGAGGGGCGGCGGGCGGCGCCTGCCTGCAGCGGCCGTTGCACCAGCGTCGTGTGCATACTGCACGGATGGGCCCCTCTCCGCGTCTTCGACCGCCTTGCGTGACCTGCGCGAGAGCGAAAGCGGGGAAGAGAACGAGGCGGCGGCGGCGGCACACTTGCAGCGGGCCACGCTGCTCCCAACGATCCAATTGCTGCACAGGAAAAAAGAACTGGAAAGAAAGAAAGAAAGAAAGAAAGAAAGAAAGAAAGAAAGAAAGAAAGAAAGAAAGAAAGAAAGAAAGAAAGAAAGAAAAGAGAGAAAAGAAAGAAGAGAAAGAAAAGGAAGAAAAGGAAGAAAAGAACGAAAAGAAAGAAAAGAAAGAAAGAAAATAACGAAAAGAAAAAAAGAAAGAAAGTGAGAGAGAAACAAAGAAATCCAGCTACCTCCAAACGTTTGACACGTAAATAGATAATCACGAAAAGTATTTAGGAGATTTATGCAAGTTATTGGAAATAAAATATTGTCATTTTAATGAGTCGGTTTATTTGAACCAATGAAATAACAATATGATGTCACTTGGTTATGAGTTACACATAAGAGAAAAAATGTAACCTGGGAGAGAGGGCAGCAAGAAGTATAGTGTGAACTTCACACTGTGAAGTTTCACTGTGTTGGCTTCACACTCTGAAGCCGACTTGATAAACAATGTTTCCTTTATGCTGAACATAAAATCTATTTTTACTTGTATAGTATGTAGAATATTTACATTCTAAACAACTAATATATTGTTTGTGACTTTCGTTAGTGTAGAAAATTCGTAGAGGCTATCGTTTTTTAATATGTATCATAGGCTTCTGGGGGATGGTCTGAAGTCTCATGATACCCTCCCCCTGGGGGCGCCACTAGTATTAATAAATGAGAAATTGCTAAAATTCCATTCACACATGTCTCATTTCAAAGTAAATAGACACAGGTTGATTACTGCAAAACAAATCAAATCCATTTTATGACTTCATTAATATTAAAATGTTTTACTCATTGAGCATTGTGTGTTGGAGTGTTCCTTTCTAAAGGGCGTGAATTTCATTGACTTCACCTCGACCCACCCACTGCGAGCGCTGCTCGTTGCAGGGGGGCGGGGGGGGGCGCGGAGTGTTGCGGGCGGTCCGTGGGCGCGGGGAATATCGGGTCCTGACTCACGCCTCTCTCTCTCTCTCTCTCTCTCGTCCGTCGCACGCGTGCCTCGTGCGCCGCGCTCCGTGCCGAGTGTCAAGTGCCGCTGGCGAAACCGCCTCGCGGCGTACGAGGAGCCGCGCCGCCCACGCGCCTGGGAACTCCCTCTTCCGACCCACTCGGCGGCGGCGAAGGCGGCGGCGGCGGCGGCGGCGGAGGCGGCGGAGGCGGCGGAGGCGGCGGAGGCGGCGGCGGAGGCCGGCGGCAGGCGGCCACTACCGGTTGGCGGGGCCCTCAGGGGTGGGTTGGGAGCCGACGGTAAAATTAAGGGTAATTAGCAACGTGTGGCGCAACAAGTACTGCGGCTTCGACCACTCCGAGGAGGAGGTTCCTCCCAGGACTATTCCGTCAGACGAGCGACTCCGATAGATGGATGATGCGGGCCGTTCATTACTCTTCCCACTTTTGTAATGCAGATTGTTCTACTATTAATGCAACTTTTCTTTTGACTATTTGTCATTATATCACTTTGCCGCAGTTTGTTTTGATTTAAGTTCACTTGATAGATGTTCGTCAAAAAACAGTAGAAATTGTACTACATGACGTATGAGGTATGACATATCTTAATTACATTACTCCACAAACTGCCAATGACGATAATTACTTCATCACTTCTTAATCTCAATGCTGTGAACCATATTTTTCTATTAACGTCAAGTTCTAAAAAAGTAAAAGTCATTAGGGCTCTTTCCGAAAATAAATGTTAATTTTGAATAGTATTTTTAAATTCTACTCTAAGATTTATTAACCTTTAATCTTGGTACATCTAATGCACATTATAAAAATTTTGAATTCTTAGTTTGCGTTTAAACTCCTCGCTTATTCTGCCCATCGAATCTTGAAATTATCATTTTTCTCTTCTGCAAGTTTCACTAGACGGCGTGACTGGAGAGGGCCATAAATCACTGCCCTGCCGGAGATAGTCATCGTATTTGAGTTGAGGGTTCTGGGAAACGAGGCGAAATGCAATGCCTTTCCTCAAGCGGAAAGGAAAGGAAACGCATAATTGCATGCGGATAGCAGTGTACCTCACATATTGCAACGGGGGAGAGAGCTCAAATGTTTGATTATACTGTGACCCTTACGTCTCCAATTTTAAATCTCAGTTCTTTTTTGCTACTGATTATTAAATGTAATCAAAACATCGAAATACAAGCTCTAATTCATTGCATTCTTATTTTTTGCCTTACCGTTGTGAAACTGCAAATAACAATCCATTTACATATAATATGAAATTCAGAATTTGAAAATACTGTAAGGTTATTGAAAATAACAATTTTCGGCAAGTGTCATAACGAAGATATACCATTCACTTTGTTGGTTTCTTTTATTATACCGCTTTCCTTGCTTCATTTGCATTTGCATTTGCTCAACGTGACGCAACTGTGAGATACTGTTTCCTGTTCCTGCTCCTCCGTCGTTGCGTGCCTTACGACTAGAGTGGAGCAAAGCACGTTCTATAATTGATCGTTCTCGCTGGCTTCCATTCGCGGTGTCGGAGTCGCGGGCGCTCCTCATCTGCAGGCTTGTGAAATTACGCGTCGCGGTGTCTGTCAAGGCTCGGAACCCTCGGAACCGCCCATTCTCAGCCATTCTCGGCAGTGTTGGCAGTATCACCAGTGTAAGCGTGGAGGGACGGTGACTTTCCTCTGTGGAATCGGTGGGGTGCTCTGTGCGCAGTTTCTTGGTAATGTCAATGTTTTTCAGGTGTGGTAAGCACCGAACTCTCTTAGGCCTCATTCACAATACAAACGTAAACGTAAAGTAATGCTGTAAACATAGCCGTAAAATTCACACGTAAAAACAAGCACTCACAATCACGAACGTAAGCTGAAACGTAAGTTTCGCCTGAACCAATCAGAATTCAACGTACTGAAACTTAATCGATTCGTTTATAACTCGGTGGAAAGATCTTTCCACCATAGTTTCTAGCTTTTTCTTCGACATTTCTATCGATTTGTCTTTTTAAATATATATATATATATATATATATATATATATATATATATATATATATACATATATATATATATATATATATATATATATATATATATATATATATATATATATATATATATATATATATATATATATATATATATATATATATATATATATATATGCGAGTAGCTGTGTAGTAGTGCTGGCATTTCCTTCATCGTATAAACACTGTATTCTCCTGTACTAAATTCACGAGTAATTCGTCGAACATAATTAGTTTATTCGCCATGTCATGTTACAGTTACAATAGAAATTTCCCAAATTCTTACTTTGGATTCACTACACGCATCAAAACTGTTCACAAACTAGTTTTCGACATTATAATAACAAAATGTCATAACCACAAACTTCCTCGACAAAATCGACCTTCCACGCTTCTCTCTGATTGGTGTTAGGTAGAATTCCGACGTACACTTAATTTAAAAGCTTGGAGCTTGTGAACTCTTAAGTTTATGGACTTACGTCTACGGTTGCGTCAAGACATTGTGAATGGTCTCGCTTAGTAACTCATTTGTAGGTTTTGCGGATACGTTACGTTTAAGTTTCTATTGTGAATGAGGCCTTACAAGAGAGAACATAATTTAATGAGGAATTTACTTTTGATAATAAACTAGTGGTGTTACAATAGCTCATTTTTAAATACTTTTTCAATGGTAACTCAATTCAAACTTACGCAAAATGTACAAACATTTTCACATAATTTTACATTGAATTATTTAAAGATTTAATTTTGAAGAAAATAATTATCCATCTGCAAGAATTATCCATCTTTCCGGTAGCAGGAATTCACAGTACGAGTTTTCTGTCAAAAATCGCCATTTCGCTTCAGCTTTGTAGTTCTTTCTCTTTACTGCGTAATTATGTAGCAGACGAGAAAATGAAATCGAAGATTCGAGGTCAATGTGTTTTCTTTGACAATAGAAATGCAAGAATCACATACTTGATAATTGATGATCGAGAAGTGAGCTTTACTGAAAAAATTTGTAGGATATGGCTGTAATTAACGAACAAATGTACTAATTGCTCTTGTGTACTAAAGAAATTGTAAGTAAGCAGATGAAATCAAAAAGTAAATTTGAAAACTTATCAAGAAACTATTAATTTCTGTAGTATATTCTATTCTGACAGAAACTACTTTCTTTAGAAAGATCGTCCAAGTAAGTACGTTCGAATAGAAGTTCTGTTGAATAGAAATCTCTCCATCCGAAACATTTTCTCAGACAGAAGATTTGAAATGCGGTAGCGGTTTTTTAACAAATCACATATCATGTTCAGCAGCCCCCTCCCTCATTTGCTACACGACGCGCATGCGCAGATTATCTGAAGAGAGTACCTGGCCGAATCGCCACGCGCGCCAGATTGAATTGAAGAGAGAGGCGCAGGCCAACGCCGGCCGCGCCCTTTGGCACCCAGCACTCGCAGTCTCTCCGCGTCAACCTCTCAACATGAAAAATGTTGGGAGAGCGCCCGTAGTTGCCCCGCGTGATGCTGGCCCGCGCAGAGCACAAGGGCGGATTCGCCAGAGGGAGAGCGTCTGCCTGTGGAATGCGGTGGAGGAGGAGGAGGTGGCGTTACGTAACAAGGCGCCAAGCAGATGCCGACGACGCTAATAACGAAAGTTAACGCGCTGCGCCTGTGCAACTCTACCTGCCGGACCTACTTGCTATACATTTCTTATGCACACAGACCAGCGGCGATCTCTCAGAGGCAACATCGTTGCAGCATCGTTGGTGGGGGGATTCTGGGTTTCGAATCCCGATGACAGCGTTTTCGATGCTAACAACGTAGCCCGATCGAATTCACTCGCTTGCTAGAGGGGAAAATTAGCGGCCAGTTACTCTGATCGGAAGTTTTCTGTGGTTTCTCCGATCAATTCCTGGCGAATGCTGGAGCAGAACCCATACAAACGGGCCACGGACCGCGCGCGATCTTTTCTTCCTACTCTGACTCCTTATTTACATGTACCCACACTCAACTACCACACACGTGAGAAGGCCAGTAGGAAATTTAGAGCTTGTCCTCGCAGGGGCGCTGTCCCGCTGGGGAGAGATACCTGGAAAGAGGAAACACCACAAGCCGACGTGTTCGTCCACGCCGGATCTCAAGTTCCAGTGAGAGAGGAACACCGCCACCTCTCAGAATGTAACAAGCACCACATTTACGGGACTAAGGATCTCGGTAGTTGACACGCCCGGCATCAACACTTAGCCACGCTTCGCTCTGCGTCAGAGGCGACTCTCAGTGCGCGAATTGAAGTAGCGTATTGGAATATCTTGCTAAACCTGATTGGTGTCGGAAGTGGCTTGGTGGGAAGAGCCACTGAGTCTGATTGAGGGGGAGTTGCCACTCTTTTTACTTTGTTTCTTCCAAGTTGTTGGAAGGTCGAGGGTCAGAATGCGCTGAACCCAAAAAAGGGGATGATGTACCCCTCCTTGAGCACTTATGTAAGTTCAAATGATTTAGGTTGTTATCGTTATTGTTATTGTTATTATTGCAATTATTATTATTATCATCATTATTATTATTATTATTATTATTATTATTGTTATTATTATTTAAACGAACAGATTAACGTATCATGACTTTTATTTTTAGACATTTTATTTTTGTCATTTCTTGTTTATCTTTAAATATTTACACAATTATTTTCAATTTTATGGTATAGAGAATGCGCATTTCCCCAAAAGAATATCTGGATCTGCTATTGATGTCTCGTCATTACTCCTGATTCAATCGGTTCTATTATTTTTTCATGTGATTCTTCTTCATTTGTTTTAAATTTATTACAATCAAATCATTTTAAGGAAACCAGTATGAAGAGTATAGAAGACAAACTATATAACTAACAAATGGTGGGGAAATAAGAATGCGAGAAAGTTGAAAAAGTTTCTATGTAATTTTAAAATTAATGGTAATTTTGCTTTTTATGAGCCCATCTGCAGTCTTAAGTTGTAGATTTGTAGAATAATAAGATGTGTATATATATATATATATATATATATATATATATATATATATATATATATAAAATTTGAGACGTACAATACAATGAAAGTACTTAGGGAGTATTAAGAATGATTGCACTGGGTTACACATTTTTAAATAATTTGGAAAAAGTTACTCATTAAATTGTATTGAGACGAAATTAATATTCAACATCCGAAACGTCTTCATCTCCTGTTTTCATTCAGTGATTTTTCAACGGCTTTTTTGATGCTGCTATGTTGTGACAAGGGACTCCCCGGTGCGAATACCATAGGTCTTCAACCTAGCCGCATTGAGCCGTGTAAAGTGTTTAACATTTGTAACATATGGCTTAAGGAAAAAACATATTGCCCAGATATTAATTATGGAAACCTTTTCAAAAATAAACTCCACTGAGACCAAACTACCTCTCAACACGGTGGTAGACTTTAGTAATCCAATAAAATATCAAGTAAGCCATCCAATTAGTCATCCGAAGACCATTTTCGTCATCCAATAAGACATGAAGTAAGTCATCCAAAGACCGCTTTCGTCATCCAATAAGACGTCAAATAAGCCATCCAATTAGCCATCCAAAGACTATTTTCGTCATCCAATAAGACATGAAGTAAGACATCCAAAGACCATTTTAATTATCCAATAAAACATCGGGAAAGTCATCCAATAAGTCATCCAAAGATCACTTTCGTCATCCATTAAGCGATGTGGCGACGGTGCGCCTGTTCAGAAGCGCTGCGCGCGGGCCTTGGCTTTCGGCGGGGCGCTCGCCGCGCAACGTGCTGTCCAGCGGCGGCGGCGGCGGCGGCGGCCGGACCGCGCGAGGTCGCCCCCCTCCCCCGCCCATGGGCCGCGAGCGGCGGAAGATGCGCGCGAGTGGCTTTCTCCCGGGGAAGAAGACGCGCGCGCCCGCGGCGCCGTTGCGCAACCGGCGGCGGCCGCCGGACCTCACCGGGCGCCGAGCGGCCAGGGCGCTCGCGGCGGCCGCTGACCGGAAGCGGCGCACAGTGGCCCAGGGGCGGCGGACGGGGGGAGCAAACCGGCTGAGGTGGCTCAGGGCAGCAGATGATGGCACTCCAGTGCCTCTGACCGGGAGGCCCTAGGGTTCGAGTCCCGACGGTGGCAGGTCGAATACAGCCGCTGTCTGGAGGAGAATTCTCGCGGCCGGCTGCTCTGATAGGTCGTTTTCCTTGATTTCTCCGATTCACACCAGGGGTACGGCGGAGCAGTACTCTACCAAACGGGCCATGGTCCGCACGCGATCTTTCCTTCCTCTCCCTTGTCCTAACCTCACCCTTCACTTACACACACACACTTACAGGCACTACACTACTACACAGGTCGGGAAACCAGTCGGGAGCTTATTCAAATGTCCCAATTGAGTCGGTGCCCCCGCTAGTGGGAGCTACTTGTTTGGGGAAAATCCCGCAAGCCGACGTGTAGGTCGGCACCCATTTAGCGGGAGAAGATCACCGCCCCCTCCCGTGAGAAAACATGCATTGTACTTATGGGACTAATGAACTTATCAGTTGACGCGCCTGGAATCACTAATCAATGAATCAATCAATTCAGTGTCAAATCGCCCGATGTACAGCATGCACCTCGTGGGCGGGGTTGAGGCCGCTGCCTTTTGTTGCAGTCCCACATAGAGAAGCTCTGGCGGGGAAATGGAATCTCTCGCCCGGTGACCCGATGATACATCGTTAGCGAAGGTAGATCGCAGGGGGCGCCGGTCGGAGGCTCCGTGCTCCCCAGGTGTAACAGCCCGGTGGCTCCCAGTTGGGCGCTTGGCTTGGTCGGGGTTGTCCCCGACACTTTCGGACATTGAGGGGGCCCGTGTCCCGAACGCAGCGAACGGTGTAAACAGCTCCGGTACCAACTCGCAAAGTTGGTATTCCCGAGTTGTCAGGACAGCCTGCCCTTGTTTTTGTGTAGATGTGCCTTTCGCGATCTTCGCGTTTCTGCATCGCTTTTCGACGAATCCGAATTCTAGACCAACTATGTCCCCGCGGGGAGGGGTGTAGGATAAAATAATGCCATTGCTCAGGTGCCTAGTCTGGGGAGTAAACTTCCCCTGACATTGATAAGTGTGTGGAATAGTAGGCTACATAGTTCTTACATGCACGGCGCATCAACGATGGAAGAAATAGCCGGACTAGGGACAGTAAATACAGTAGCTAGTAAAGGAAGATAAAGGCAAAAGCTGACTACGGAAAAAAAGGCAGAAGTCACATTACGGACGTTAAAGATGGAAATACGGTATACGACCGCAATAAAAAATACAGTAGCCGGAAAACGGACGACGAAGGTAGTAACCGGATTAGGGACGGTAAAGGTAAAAGCCGAAATGGGAACGGTAAAGTCAGTAGCAACTACGACAATGAAATGTTTGGGTGATGTCTTTCCAGAATCCAACACAAGACACGAATATTTTCACATCGTCATTGTGACTTGCCTAATTCTTCATATCTCAATATATCACATTTGAGCTGCCGTATAATTCATCACCCATCTCAGGAAAAGAAGGTAGGTATGGACAGAGAAGTACTTCGAGACGAGTAGTGGATATAGGCAGGTAGTCGGATTGATCCATTAGCTCAAAACCGTGAAAACGAAAAATTAACTTTAAATAAACTAATAATTAATTCAACCACAATTTCCAACTAATCAACCACTCTATCTTCTCAATTGTCGAAGAGTGATAATGCAATGACTTATGCGTTTGTTTGAATTATTTGAATACGGAACAATGATGTCTCGAGGGAAAGTTTTGTTAGGTGACCTCTCTTCTTGAAGACGCTAAAATATTTGAACTGATTTTAATGACCACAAAAAAAAAGGTTTTTAAACCTATTCAAGCGATTACCTTTCACTTGACATTAATCGCTTTCGCATGATCTGGAGAGGCTCACAATAGTGAAGTAAGGCGGCGCACATCTAATGAACAGAGGAAATAAGCCAATGACTCTCAAAATGTTAAATATGCAGGGAAACCTCTTTGAACAAAGGCTATCGTTCACTCCTCTACAAGGAAAAATATTTTTTGGAAACGATTTTGAAAGCCAAGCCTTTCAAGACGCTATCGCTTATCCCAAGAAACAATTTCAACTTACATATTTAGAAAGGGGACACATTGGTTCAGGTTGAATGAACCTACGAAAGGTTACCAAATTTTGAAAATTATTTTTTTAATATGTAGTGAGAATACTTTGAACAACCCTCTGTCAACTAACCATACCTCTATAATGAGCAAACATATTTTTGGAATCGGCCTTACACAATGACTAGTAGTATGTTTTGAACCACCAACCATATCCTGAATAATAATCGCTGTTTGAATGTGTAGAAGTGGCGTAAATTGATTCAGGATGAACTAACAGAGCAATAATTCACAAAATTCTGGAAATTTGTTTCAATGTTGATTAGAGGAACTTCTTTCAACATTCTTATGAAGCGACCATTACTCGTAAAGACCAACATTTTTCGAACCCCTTCTCAGACTCACTCCGACCAGCAACCGCACCAATTCCTTGAATGACCAGAACCAGCGGTAGTCCAAGGGGCTGACCGGAAATAATTTTATAGTGCTTTTTAAATGCGCCCTCAAATGTCTGCCTTTAGTAAGAGACCTTTACTCTTCAGGATACATTTCTGAATCATCCTCGTATTTATAGTCCACAAGATCAATGTTTTTATAATAACCAGCAGTTCTCTAACCCCGCAAATTCTCATCCGCGACTATATTTTTATCCAGTTATCTCAAATTAACGTAGCTAATGGTGATTAAGCGTATTATTAAATTTCGAGAGATATGGTCAGTGGGATTACAAAATGCCCCAAGTTCAAGATTTTGAAAATACTCAACAAAATAATTCTGGATTATTTTGTTTACCCAGCATCTTTACCAGACTGTACCATGTGATTGATCAAAAGCGACCATTCTTTCTCTTAACGGCCTTTCTTTCCCAACGCTCCTGGGTGGCCGCTTCATGCTTCATTGTGGTGTAATAACAGATTGTGACGGGCTGAATGAATTTGAATACAGTACGGTGTTTTCTTATTCAGAATGGCATATTTAATGTAGCGAATTACAAGTTGAAATGAAAACCTCTTCTTAATGCATAATTAAGTCGCCTTTTCTAAAGTTCGGTGAAACTGGAGCACCTACAACGAAGGGAGAGGTCTCATTTGGCGCGTTATTTAACCCAAGGAGAGTACGAAACAGCAAATCTTATAATTGATTAGTGATTCCGGGCATGTCAACTGCTGAGATAAATAGCCTCGTGAGTATAGTGTGTGTTTTATCGCGGGATGTGGCGGTGATCTTCCCACGCAGGATAGCGTGATCCGGTGCCGACCTACAAGTCGGAAGGATTTTGGGCTTGAAGGATTGAAGGCTTTTCACCAATCAGGTATCTGCTAGCAGCGAGGCATCGCCCCTGGCGGGACAAGCTCTAAGCACTCTACTGGTCTCCCGACAAGAATGGTAGTGAAGTACATGTAAATGTGTGTGCAAGTAAGGGATGAGGATAGGATAAGGAAGAGGAAGGAAAGATCGCGTGCTGTCTGTGGCCTGTTTGTTAGGGTTCTGCTTCGAAATTCGGAAGAGAAGGGAAGACCGGGCGTCATAGTTAGTCGTTAGGGCTTGCTCCGTCATAGATGTCGGTAGCTAGAATTCTCCTCCAGACAGCGGTTGAATTCAACCTAGCTATCCAGCTAGAGTTCAAAATCTTGCCACCGTCGGAACACGAACCCTAGAAGCGCATGGTCAGAGGCGCTGCAGTGACCTCAATTGATGCTCTGAGCCACCATAGCTGATAGCAAATCACTGAAACCACATAATAAAAATAATAATAATAGCGATTATTCATTACCTCTTTACAAAGAAAACAAGTCGGAATATCATTTAATTCAATTTAATTAATTATGTGACCAACCTGTGGGGAAAAAAAAACAAAACCTAGGCCCAAAAAAGAAACAGCACGTCGCATTTTTTGGTATTCCACGTGTAATTAATTGCAGCAAAGGAAGTGGTAGAAGCACTATAGTCTAGCACATTTCTCTATCAAAATCATGCTGCCTTGCATGCTGCAGATATCGGCTGTAGCTGTGTGGGCAAATGAATTCCGGATAAATGCAATAAGAAAAGTTTCATTAAAATGCTAAAGACGTTTCTGCAACTACCGTAAATTGTAGACAATACAGATAAATAGCTGCTGGTGATGCATGTAAGGCAAACAAACTAAATAAAGAAGAAGTGCAGTAAACAAAACAAAAATTAATAGTTAATTTAATTATAATCGCAAAACATTCTACGGAATTTTATTTCATATACGTAGCAATTTCAGTTGACCCGAGTACATTCAAAATCGAAGTTGCTCGACACAGATACTGGTTGTACTCAAACTCGACGTACTGGTTGTCTTCAGGAATAAGCAGTCAATATTCAATGTGAACCTTTAGCAAAATCAAATTTTCTGAACATGACTGATGAATTTCTTTTAAGCGAAGTAACGAGGCTCTGGTTGATTGTGTAATTTTCATCTATCTTTGTGAATCAGGGTTTTCTATGCTGGCTTATCTATATAATTGTAAATAAAATTGGTGGGTCTGTCATGATTTCAAAGTAACTGCCTTTATAATCTCACATCATTATTTACAAGATATAAATAACCAGTCAATTGTTTGAACTTTTTTAAAAATGTTTGTTGCGACAACTGACGACGCAACGCGTCTCCTAACCCCTAGTTGGGTGTTGAGCGCTTTTGGAGTAATCCTACATTACTTTATACGTATATTCTGGAGTAATCCTCCCTTACTGTAATTTTTTTATGTCCGTCACGTCTTGTCGCAGTGTGTTGTCAACTGGACCGCCAGGTAACATCTCCGCGTACGTGCCTCCTACCACGGCCTCCTGCGTCACTACCCAGCGGCCAGAATTGGGAAGGAATAAGGGTAGGGGTAAATGTATAGGACGCTTTCAAAGGAGTTGTACTAGCCCTTTTGAAGCAGCCAAACTCGTTTTGTTCCACGCCACGAGATTCGCGACACCACGCTCTGCACCGCGAGATGATTTTTCGCTCCCTATCGGCCTATCCGGGGTAATCTCTGAAACGGCTGAACCAATTTTGATGCTGAATGGTTTAAAACTAAAAGATACAGCGCAAGAGCACATAAGTTAGGCTGTATTTTCGAATTTATATTTTCTATTATTTTACAAAGAATGTTTTTTCTACAAATCTACACTTTTATATCGATCTTGATAGTTTGTCCACGTCGCCTTCATAACAAGAGAAAAGTTAGTCTGCATGAGACGTCGTAAGAATTACTTCTATTCCCTTTTCCAATCGCTCAGAGCAAAATTTAAGTGTACACTCTTTCATTTTTTTGCAAATATCTCGAAAGCAACGAGAGCAATAATTGAAGTGAATTAGACGCTTCTGAAAGCCCATAAAATATTCTACTAAATGCTTTTTGTTTCATTCCAATAGTGCAATTAGGTTGAGCGTAATTGAAGGCTATTACTGGACGCTTGCCGGAAGTATGTAAGAATGCTTCGGCTTACAGATGCACATAGTAACGATAAACGTAATAATCCGTTTTTATTACATTCAGCTTTTGAAGATTAGAGACGCATGATATGATTTCATGTTTGATCCCGTAATGACCCAATAATAAAAACTGTTTTGTATCAATATTAATAACTCTTGTTCGGTAACTTTATGTACGTTTTTTGCCTTTCCTGATTTGGTGAAATTTTTGACCGGTCACGGACAATCTCCAAAAAATGATGATTATTTATTTTTAACTTATTATCATTTCATTACGATTTCATTAACGGAGGGAAGGAAAGGAGTCGACGTCTGATAAAAAGCTTTTGGCGCAAGGTGTAGAAAGAGGACATGAATTATTTCTGCGGCTCGTTCACCCTGGTGTGGCCGGAAGCGGCGCGGTGGAGGCGTTGGCGGCGGGGGGTGGGGTGGGGGCGGCGTGAGCGACGGGCGCGCGCCGCGGTGAAACCGGCTCGATGCGGCTTCAGTCTCCTCCCCTCCTCCTCCGCCTTCACAAAGCCTCCTCGCGACGCCCCCCCCCCCCTCCGCTGCGCTGATCGGCCTTTCGCCGCTCCGCTTCGGGCGCGCCCTACCTTCCGCCACCTTCGATGCGGTGCTCCGAGGCGGACGAAGGTTCCCGATGAGGCTCATTTGGGCTCTGATGCGTGCGTTCACGTCTCACAGAGAAACGTATTAGAGGCCGTCCGAAAATTACGGAACTCAAATTTGGAATTTTTGTTTTTGGTTTTGGTTTTCTTTTCGTTTGTTTAATTTATGTTTTGGGGCACAACTGCTACGGTCCCGCCAGTGTAATGAGTGTTTTATCTCGGAAAGTGGTGGTGATTCCTTCCCCGCTGGATGGGGAGATCCGGCGCCGACCTACATGCGAACTTGCGTAGATTTTCACTTACGAGTATCTCTCCGCAATGAGGCACCGCCGCATCCGGCACAAGCTCTAAGCTCCCGTTAGAGCCTGTCCTAACCTGTGCGGTGGTGTAATGAATGTGTGTGTGTGTGTGTGGAAGAAATAGGAGATAATAGGGCAAGGGAGAGGATGGAAAGATCGCACGCGGCCCGTTTCTTAGGGTATTGCTCTGCCATTCCCTTGGTATTGACCGGAGAAAGCACGGATTAGACACGGAAAGCACCGATTAGAGTAGTCGGCCGCAAGAATTCTCCCTCAAACAGCGGTCTAGCTCTTTAGCTAGTCTCGAAAACCCGCCACCGTCGGGACTCAAACCGTAGGACCTCCAGATCAGATTCGCCCAAGAGGCAGCATCACTGTCGGCTCTGAGCTAAATTCAGCCTTTGGAGTATTTTGAATACCTCCTCTTTAACGAACATGTTACATGCACCATTCTTTAAACTTCCTTCACACTAACCAACAAAGAAAATTAATCCAAAACGATGGAGCCATTTGTTTTGAAAATTTGGAAAATGTCCCAGAGGCTTCATGTAACGTGCCCCGAAAATTAAAATATTAGTTTCAAATTCAAAGGGCCGCGACATCAGCCAGATCGATTGGGGAATATCAAGTTTGGAGAAAATGGGCTGAACGTTGAGCCGCGAGCGTTCACAGACGGACAGACAGTTCTGCCTTCATTCGATTTTTCGGTACCAAGAACCCACAAAACATAGATTCTGGCTACACCATGTGATAGATGATTTTTTTTCTAAATTGAGCACTTGGATTTATCCACTTTTTCGTTACCTGGGCCCTGTGTTTTTCTGCCTAAAATTCTCCATTTTTTCGCGCAGCATTACATAACTTTGTCTACTCCGTAGCGAGAAAGTAAAAGTAAGAGAAAAAACCTTTTCAGTCCAATCGAACGCAGGAGGGATTTTTTAGGTCATGCGCGTAGATCATCGTTTAGTATTTTTGAATAATGTGTCCCATAGTAACAAATATTGCTGTTGCCCCTGAAAATGAAAGCTGGATGCTCGCTTCAGGAAATGTTTTGAATTCTTCTTGTGCAATGGATCCGCAGCCCACGCCGCTGTATCTGAGCCTAATCTAAGAAGCGGCCGTGCAAGAAAGGCAGGAAGGGCTGGCTGTCGACGTCGAAATGTCACCGCCGCTTCGTAAATCTTAACGGCTTGGCGGGGCGCGGGCGGCGTGCTGGCCCCGGGCGGCGTCGGCGGCGGCGGCGGCAAAGGACAAGCTGAGAGCGCGTCTGAACAACTATTGCAAAGGAAGCGAACTTAACATGGTGCAAGACAACTCGCTCACGAAACCCCGACTCCAAGCACTTGTCAGCTTGTAGCGCGTCAGATCTCCACACTTGCGAGGCACTTGACAACTGCTCATCGGAATCTAACTAGTGATCACGTTTTGATGTCATAAATCCAGTCGGCTATTAGAACATGTTGTTCACTGACGTAATACCACGTCTAAAGAGCTGTTCAATATTAGCCACTTGCAATTAGTTTTATTTCGGGTTGGACTTAAAAACTCCTCCTCAATTGGGATAGCAACTCGTTAAAATTGTATAACAGTGTATCGTACATTCAACTTACAGAATGGAGTATTTTGCTAACTTTCATTCTGAAGCTGATTTTTGCAAAAGTTGTTTCAAACATTTTAGATTCACAACTCTGAATTATCAAGTTCTTTTTCCGAAATATCTAAACATGATGAAATCCGCTGTTATATTTTCTTTGAATGAGCATGATTAATATACGTGCATGATAGGTTCTTAAGTTAGAAAACATTTCAGGGATGTGGGAGATCCGGACGTCATTAATTTACTGTATTTTTTAAACTCTAGACTGAAAGTTGTTCATTTAACTTGTAATTTGCCATTAGACAACCATAAAGTGTTTGCAATATAAAATATAATTGCTTGGGTTCAATGATTCTTCTTGTTGGATCAGGCCAGGAATAAAATACATTATTTGATCAAAGTCGACGATTAGGCACTTTAGGATGCCTTCATTAGTGCTTGAAAACGTTAAAAATGAAAACCATAAGTTTCTTAACAATATATACTAATGTTATATGCTCAATACGAGTAAAAACACATATTCTACAGAAATAGATTTTGTTAACAAACCTATTGTGTACATTTACAATCCCTCGTAAATGTGGTTATTTCAGGGCATGCATAGCCCTGAAAAGTTCAATATCTAGCACTAGTGCAAAACATGAGACAATGTTAATCTGTCCAGATAAATTCGTGCATACAACAATAAAACAAGATACTTTCATGTGACCGCATCAGCTACTGCTGAATTTAATGTAGCATTAAGTGATTTGTACACTTAAATAAAAATATAATGGAAGACAGTGAGGCTGTCTAAAAACAGTGTATAACGCACATGGTAAAAGTTATTTTATTTTGCTCGTAGGATTACACAACTCGACCTATCGGACTCATGACGAAACCATTCCTACTCGCAAAATACAATGTTACTTTTACCATTCGTATCATAAATATTTATTTCAGCCCACATGAAGGTTTCTTAAATAGCAGAAAAGTTAGCTTTTGTCTTGCTTGTTGAAAGTTGACTAAGTCAACTTGACTTTCTTTAAATTCAAAAACGTTCCTACTACATATCAGCACGAGTACAAAAGACATAGATCTTCTTTATATTTTTGAATATAGTGTCAGAAAGGCCATTATCCTTCTGGTCTTTCGCCTAGTGCCTGCGTCTGAGAGATCGCCTCCCAAGCGCCGGCGGTCCGCGGCAGTTGGAGGAAGCGCGCCCCTGCGCGGCGCCGTCGCGTCGTTTGCATGCCGAGGGCGGGGCTCGAACCGAGCGCGCTCCCGCCGCCGGCTGCGCCCATCGCCCGTCGCCTGTCGCCCGGCCCCGGAGAAAGTATCGCAGGCGTGCAGCGCAGATTACGGGAATCACCGACCCCTCGCCGTCCGGGCGCCCGCCTCGCCTCCGCCACCCTCCCGCTCGCCCTACCACCAGCCCGCCCCGCCCACCAGCCCGCCGCACCCCGCCCACCAGCACGCCCCACCCCGCCCACCAGCACGCCCCGCCTACCAGCACGCCCCGCCCACCAGCCTGCCCCGCCTCCACCGCCCTCCCGCTCGCCCGCCCACCAGCTCGCCTCACCCACCAGCCCGCCTCATCCACCAGCCCGTCCCGCCCACTAGCCAGCCCCTCCTTCACCGCCCTCCCGCCCACTTGCCCACCAGCCCGCCCCGCCCACCAGCCTGCCCCGCCTCCACCGCCCTCCCGCTCGCCCGCCCACCAGCCCGCCTCACCCACCAGCCCGCCTCATCCACCAGCCCGTCCCGCCCCCTAGCCAGCCCCTCCTTCACCGCCCTCCCGCCCGCCTGCCCACCAGCCCGCCCCGCCCACCAGCACGCCCCGCCCACCAGCCCGCCTCGCCCACCAGCCTGCTCCGCCTCCACCACCTTCCTGCTCGAGACACGATCGCTCGTCCTGGTTGAGAATATCAGCGGAAACACCGTTACCTCTACAGCATCGTTGTCCGGGAGGTTTTAGGGTTTCAGTCTCTCGACTATCTACATAGCTGAGGGTAATTCAACCGTCATCCTGGAGGAGAGTTCTGGCAGATGACTGTTCTCATCGGTAGTGTTCCATGTATTTTTCGGTAAACACCGGGTGAATACCGGAGCAGTTCCTAACGAACGGATCGAGAGCCGTGCGCGATCATTCCTGCCTCACTGTTATTCCCACTTCTTAAACGCAAACATGTACTTACATTTATTTTTGCACTACATTACCAACTTGTCGGGAGACAGAACTTGACACACGGGTAGAGATACCTAAACTCAACATACCACTCTTACTAAACTAATAACTTCAGTACTTATGGGAATCGATTCTTTCTCATTCTCTCATGACCGCCTATCACAGCTCTCTCTACGAATGAATTTCAATGGGGGAGCTTTTCCTTGACATGTCATAATTTCTGTCAACATAAGCAGTGATGGAACATAGAGAATGGCTTGCGAATGGCACAGATTAAATTTTCGGAGGCCGTATAAATGTAATATGTAATGGAATTATTAAGCCGTTACTATTTACATTTATTTGAACTAAGTTTGTACTATATTACACACAGGTGATCGCACACTTAAAATGCCTGTGTCGAAAACGGATTCGAGCCTTTGGGGCGTAACTCTTGACTAAATATCTAAACTTTCGAGCTTTGTCCGTTTTTATTTTATTTACATTAGTAGAAAGTCTCTGTGAAAATTCCATGTCTTTGAAATTATTATTTTTGAATTATGATATTTTGCATTCTTCAAAAACAAACATAAAGGAAGGTCTCTACATTTCGTCCACAATCCATAAGAAATTGGAGGAAAGTCAATCGAAATGAGAATTATAGATTCCGATTACACTTATTTTTTTGTTACAAGGGTAATGATGCCCTTACAAAATAACATATACAATTCACATCTCAAAAGGAATTTTTATTTGCTAACAGTTTAATATTATGACATTGAAATGATTAATTCCTTAAAATTAACGCAATCTACTTGAGCATTGACACATATTCTATTATTATTTTAACTTGTGTAGTCTCCCCTCTTTTACACTGGGCATTCCCTTCTTCATCTGGGCAGTTTAACAGTTGTCATATGATATAGTTGACCTGCTTTGATTACGTTCTCTTATTCATAAGCACATGTTGCTTTCAAATCCTTTCCTGCAAGCACCGGAATTCAATCCAAAATTATTCACAAAATCCCTGACGGCATTTTTACCTTCGAATATTAATTTTCAAATTCACATGAGAAAGTTAATTTAAGTAAAAAGCATTATTAATAATCCTTTCATGGGAAAAAGGCTGAAATTGTTTTTGAGTAATACTACGTCACACTTCTTTCTCTTCTTAATGAACTAGTCATTCCTGTCAGTCGTCCGCGTGTTTCCTTTTTCACGCCTGTAAAATGTAAGAGGTTGTGCGTCCTCTCTCTCTCTCAGTTTGAGAACTTTCAGCACCTTCAGATAACAGAAGCAGCACGACCAGTTCATCAATACACAGTGCCTTCAGTGGCCCAGGAAATATGTCATAAGAGGACTAACGATGTTCCTACGAACCCACTTCACTTTGTACTTCCGGCTGTACACAAACTGGAAAGTGAGGTAAGAGGAAAGTTGTAACAGTAAAATACAGGATTATTACTGCTTAAAACGTTTTTTCCGTATGTCATTGTAAACACTTATTTGCAGTAAGATTGCAGCACTGGTTGGGCTGAGTTTTATTTTTATGACAGCTTCTTCTTACGCAGGTAACTTTGTCAACATGACTGTTATTTCTAATCATTACTTCTTGAGCAATGGATGCTTTTATCTTCAGTTATAACGAGTAAAGGGCTATGTGCCAAGTACCTTCCCACGTCCGTGCTTCCTTGTAAGAGGAAAGAGCGACGAAGGTTCGTGACGCAAAGACTCGTGTCTGTGGGTGCTTGTGAACTCTTGCGCAGCACACGAGAGCTGCAGGAAAAGTCGACAGTCGGCTGTGCCTGCATTGCATTGCAGGGTGCCCCTGACCCCCGCCGCTGTCTAAACGCGCCATCAGCCAGCAACCCATTGGTGAGCGACCCGTGGTTGGTGGTCGGACGCTCAACTTCCGCCTCTGGAACCGGCATTCTCAACCCGGTCGATCCAAGTGGAATTTGTGGTGGTCCAAGCAGCTTTGCCTCAGCTCTCCTCAGCAGGCTTCCCCCTTCTCTGACTCTTATTCCACTGACGCTCTATAATCATTCAAATCACATCTCACTCGTCCATCAATTTTATTCATCTCATTTATTCCAGGAAAGGAAGGGAGCTGAGAATGTGATTACGTAGGCTTCCGCGACCGGTGTTAGTGGAATCTGTTGTCCGGGACGAACCGCGTCTGCGCTGGAGTGGCTGGCACTTCGACCTCATTTCGATTGACATATTGCGGCCTTCTTCAGATCAGCAGTACAGCTCTCTAAATTATAGATGCATGACCTCTCGGAGAGTCAAAATACTGTAGAGATTGAGGATCATAATAAACAATATCTTATTTTGTATATTTTTATTGCGACGGAAGTTCATGAAGCCTTTTGTCAAATCTGAAGCGGGTTAATGATTTTCATGACTTTGCAATTATATAATGGTTTAATACGAATGCTGATGAAGCAGTGGTGAAAAAAAGGGAGAGAAATCAGAAAATTTTAAAAACCTTGGCACAAAACCTTTTTTTATCCATCACAAATTTCACCTGGTCCGTCCGGGACTTGAACCCCAGTAACCAGAAGTGGAAAGTGATAATCTGACTACTACATTCCATCAGTGTCTTATAAATGCGAAGTTTCATCATGGAAATTTCCACAAGACAGGCGGTTCCGCGGAATTAGGCTTCATTGAACATATACAAGGCGGAGGATTGGAGATTCTTACCCGGGTGCCCAATTACAGCAATTTCTCTAGCACTAATGCGAGTGCAGCGAGAAGTCGACGAGACCGTCAGGATGAGATGACTAAGTGTATCAACCGCTGGCAATGCAGAGCCTCTGACCGGGAGTCTAAGGTTTGAGCCCCGACGGTGGCAGGATTTTCGACACTGGCTACCTAGATCGAATTCAGCCTCTGTGAGAGGGAGAAATCCAAAGGTGAGCTGCTCTGATCGGTAGTTTTCTGTGGTTTCTCCTAACAATGCCATGTGAATGACGGAGCAGTTCTCTAACAAATGGCACATGGATCGCGGGCGATGTTTCCTTTCTCTTCCTTATCCTGTTCTTACCACTTACTTACACTCACACGTACATGAACTACACTACTACACATGCAGGGAGAATAGTCGCGAGCATCTTGTCCCGGCAGGGGCGGTGCTCCGCAGATGGGAGATACCTGTACGGGGAAAACCCCGCAAGGCGACGTGTAGGTCGGCGTCGGAACTCAACATCCATCGAGGGATGAGCATAGCAACTCACCATAATAAAGCGTACACTACGCTTACGGGACTAATAACCATAACAGTTGACACGCCCGAAAACAAAATAATCAATGAACGAGGTCGAAATTTAAGGCGCCGGTTCCGTCAGAACTCAGCTGCCCTCTCTGGTTGGTCTCGCCGAGGCAATCACCCCGTCTCTCCAGGGGCAATTGAGTAGGGGCCAGGCGCCGAGTGAGTGGCGTATCCACTCAGCTGGCAGCTTGGAAAGCTGGAGGCATTCGAACTGGCGAATCGGTCCGACCCACGAAAGTTGACCGCATCGCGTTCTGATGTCTCCAAATGCCAGCTGAGAGATCCATTCTTTAAAAATCTAATGGAGTGAGGATTCAGTGAGATTATTTGTCGGCTGGCCTTGTGCCCTAATAATCCTCTGTTCAACTGCAAAAAGCACCGTAGATTGTTTCTATGTCATTACTGTTTGACTGATTGCTTCCAGTCAGTTTGGTAGAGGGCATTAGTAACGAATTTACAAGGGTTCAGATTCGGAATGCTGCCTGGAGAATTGGTACGGGATTTCCCAAACTACTTTCCTTTCCTCCTCCTCTTCTTCTGGCATTGCTTATCGCCATTTATCATATTATTATTGTTATAATATATCAATTCACTCACTCACTTTGTGCCGATTCAGGGAATTATAATGGATTCGGAGTGAGATACATATATTAGACAGTGTTGGATGAAATCAGACAATTTTGTATGCACCCTTTTTCCTGAATTACCATGGATGTTTAACAACGTTTATAATACATATTGGTATCTTCTAAAAACAGGGACTTTGTTTTCATCCATTGTTGCTTTGAAAATACAGTATTCAAAAATTCATAATTAGAAATATTTTTGATTGAATGGCATGAACGCTATTTAATTCAATGTAAAATTAAATTGTGAAGATGTTATAATTTTTTAGGTTATTTTCAAGTAGCAAGATTTGCTATTAAATATGAATAAGTAATAGGTAAGTATATGAAAATCAAAGTACTTTAAAAGACAAATAGGATATACTGCCACCGAGATTATTTTTCTTGTTGTTATATAATTTGAAAGTATTTATATTTAAAGGTTCTCCTCTTTGAAGATATATTCTTAGATTCTATTAGAGATTTGCTTGTAATTAGCTCTGTGCAGTACAATAAAGCCTGTGCCTTTAAAGAACTACAGAAATAAATTTCAACGCGAAAATTTGGCAAAACATCACAAAGATATGCTGACACAAGAATTCGTAGAAGAATCTTATGTATCTGTGATAAAATCTGTGATAAAATGGCAACAAATCATTCTCGAATCCAATAAATAATTCAATAAAGGTCTACCTTTATATCTATTAAATAGATATGGAATCTACGGGAATGTATTTTATGTCGTTTCATTTCAGTCTAGCATACGAAACCCTTCAACGTTACTAAGAAAAGTAACAAAACATTATTCTATTCAGTTTAAAATAAGACTATAACACTTTTCATAAGATAAATTACACTTTGGACGATTCTGATATGAATTTGTATATTTTTACAGTGAAGTTATGGAGTGAGATGCGTACGAATATTTTCTTTTCACTTGTACGGCAGATTTATTGTAAAAAAGTATTTTCATTATCCACAATATTCTTGTTATCTACTAAGAGATTTCTCATTTTACAGTGATTTTTTCGACATCTTCCGCAAATAACTAACAACTCTTTGATTGTCTGTAAAACGTGAGATGTGGGCGTTCCTTTACCATAACGGTTCTTCACACTTGCAACACCTGTTAGCGAAGCAAATGTAAGTCTCAAAGCAGCATTTAACAACTATTAAAAGTCATTAGTCAGAAGAAGCATGTCCCAATCTTTCATCTAATGAGCGATAACATTGGTACAGGACCGAACAAGTAGAATGGTAGAATGATATGTTTCTGCTCCAGAAATGAGGCTTTTCTGCCCAGCAAATTGCTCCCCAATGTATTTCCGGTCCAGTTCCGGTGCACGCGCCGAACGAGGACTCGTTTCCATAGAGCACAGTGGGCGAAGCACCAAAATCGCTTGGTACCTGTCAGCCTATCATCACCATTCTTTAAAAGGTATATAATTCCAAAATAGCAGTTTTGATAGAAGAGAATTACATTATTACAAAGAAGTCCGAATAAAAGCACCCGTCTCAATCAGACTGATTATAATTAAAAGAAAATTTTAAAATGAACAGGACAAAAACACTCAAGTTTTCTAATTTCACTTTTATAAACGTTTTCAAACTTACAAGTCTTCTAAACTGTACTGCAGAAGCGCTGTCATTTTGAACAAACGAAGTTACGTAAATTCAGATTGGTCTGAATTGTTAATTAAGGTTTTTAAATAAAGTAAAAGAACAAGGAATGCGTGTTGCATATGCTGTAAAAAATATTAAAACATGTAATTCACGAAATAAAATGAAATACATAAAATGAATGTACATCGTATGTATTGACGTATTTCATGTTTTGTGTTTCTTTTCAAATTAGAAAATGTTCAAATGCCACAAGCAGAAATATTTTTCTTTAAATACAAAAATAAAGTTTATTTTTAATACGAACATTTCAATCTTTTTGTAACATCTTGCTTCTGTAGAAAGTGCCGGTTCTCTTGATTGTTCTAATTACAATGAAGTGAGTTTGCAATTGACTTCGGTTCCCCTTCCAAGGATTTCCGCCAGCTGGGCACCCTCGGTCGGAACAAGCTCTAAGCACCCGACTCGTCTACTGACTGCTTGATAGTGCAGCCAATGCACTGAGTGTGTGTGATAGAGAACGACGAGTCGAGAATGTGGAAGGAAAGATCGCGCACGATCTGCGCTCGATTGTTAAGGTTCTGGCATTCTCCTGATATTGGCCGGAGACACCACGGAAAACTACCGACCAGAAAGTTCTCTTCCAGACAGCGGATGAATTCGACCTGGCTACGTATCGAAAATACACCACCGTCGGGTCTCGAACCGTAGGGCCTCCCCGTTAGAATCCCTACCGAGTCAGCGGCAATGTTGGCTTTCAGCTACACTCAGCCGGGCCGATTAGGGTTGCTCCGGCATTCGCCTGTAATCGGTAGAAGCAATCCCGGGAAACTACCGACCAGAGCAGCCGACCGCGAGAATTCTCTTTTGACAGGGCACCGATCTCCTTTTCGTCCTTTGCTGGGCGTTTGGGCCGGTGTGGTGCGCGTGGGCGCCGCGCACGCCGTGGGCTCCAGCCTTACATAAACGGCACTCGCCGCCGCCGCCGCCGCCCCGCCCGCCCCGCGCGCTGGGAATCCGCGCAAACTAGCGGAGACGGAGGAGGCCCGTCGGCGGCGAGGAGGGCGGGGCGCCCGCGGCCATCCGGATGCGCGCTCAGTGCGAAGGGGGAGGGGAGGGGGCAGACGCTCTTCCGCGCGGAGCTTCCCAAGTGTGAAACGAGCGGCGAAAACTTTCCCCGCTCGCTCCCGCCACGCGGCGGCGGCACTGCACGCTCGTTTAGCGCGCCACTTAACCTGACGCCGCCGCCGCCGCCACCTGCTCCACACACAGATCGGGGCGGAGCGGCGTAAACGTAAGGGCACGCGGAGAGAAAGAAAGTCTTCCGTCCCAGCGATGGGCTCACTAGGGGTTACTTCATGAAACTTGTTTTGTGTTCAGTATGAAACTTGGTGTCAACATGGGAGAAATATATTGGCGGTGTACTAATTTACTATTGTATATTGATGTCTGTGACAATTGTCTGCTCGCCCAGTGAACATTGACATGACAGTGACAACACACATACTCTAGATGACAAAAGTTGACCCCAGACAGAACGCGTAGTTTAATTTCAGTGAGTAACTGAATCGTGATTTTCGATTACAAAGCGTCCGAATAGAAAATAGTGCATCTTTTTAAAAAAAAGTCGCCTTTAGCAAGTGTAAGTACTTGCATACTCAGATTGCATGTGTGATGCACAAGGTTAATATTGTTTAATTCGAATAATCATGTATTTCATTTTATCGTACATCAGGAGCCATTTATGTGTTCGAATAAAAAAGGCTACTTAATTTAACATTTGCAGCATATTTAGTAATGTCAGTGTATTGTGATATCATAATTTGAAAATTGGAGTTTTCTAATGGGATGTAATCCACTTATCAATTCATCTTTATATACGGATATTTTCTGTAATCAGAATTGTGAAAATTTGGTTTGAAGAAAAAAAAAGTAATAAGATTCAGATAATAAATGGGTTCACAGTATAAATGGTTCTCGGTAAGGAAAATGTCTTTCTCACTTGAGGAAGATTAACATTAATCTCATATGCTACATCTTTTTCTATATTGTTTTTGCTGAACTTTCCGCCCTGTTCACAGCTTTGCTCTCTCCGTTCTCTGCTTTTTATTACTCCAAAGTCACGCCTGTCACGAACACAACATTTTGCGACTTTCTAGCTGCTCTAGTTCTTGTTTAATACGTGACCAATATTTTTTGTCCCGTAATTTCATGTTTAATTTGTATTCATTTAACTCCAAAACATTTCTTTATACAAATAATCATTTCAATGTAATCAAGTTATTCAAACACACCTTTAAAACCTCCTACACTATTCATACTTTGTTATAATCTGAAGTTTATAGGAAAACAAATAAGCAGAGAACAAAATCAGACCATGAAAAATGCAGGTGGTTTGAACATCATTTATTGTAATGGAATGTTGTCAACAGTTCAAACGCGCAAAAATAACATGATTTTTTTCAAACTTAAATGCAACTTTTAATTAAATTGTTCGTAACAAGAGAGTATAAAGCAAAGACTATTTTCAATTAATTCTACATAACAATGTTTCCAACCGGCAGTAAATTTATATATTTGTATCTACAATTCAAAATGTTTACAATTAATATCGTGATGTGAGAAGTTTAAAATTTTAATGAGGCGTTTGTTTAAATCTTAACTAATATTTTCAATGTAATTATTTATTAATTCATGTGTGTGCATTTGGCCATTTGTGAAATAATTATTTTAAAAGAGAAAATATTTCCATACGGAACATGCAATTTTAATATCTACATTAGTGTTTTGTGTCTACTTTAATGTCTCTTTTAGAATGTTAAGTGCCTAATTTGCCGACCTATTTTTTCAGTTTCTAGAGGGTACAAGTTAGCATCCGACAGTGGAAATTTTTGGTGTGGAATGCGAGTGGAATGTGGGATCCTTGACCGGGCGTTGTTGTTGTTGCAGACGAAGCGGCAGATCTTCCGCGAGCAGGTGCTGCCGCAGCGCGGGGGCAAGATCCCCGAGGAGGCGTTCCGCGTGGACCGGCTGGCGCTCAACCGCCTCAACAAGGACGGCATCGCCGTGCCCGACGGCGTCCTCCTCGACGCCCGCCGCCGCGCGCAGCACCACCCGCGCCACAACTCAGACCTCGAGCGCTCCGTCGTCAAGGTACTGCGCCCCGCCGCTCCCCCGCCTCCCCTTCCCCCCTCCCCTTCCCCCCTCCCCTTCCCCCCTCCCCACGCCTCGCCCCCGCCTCTCCTCGGCCTCCCCCCCGCCTCGCCCCGCCTCGGCCCCCGCCTCGGCCCCCGCCTCGCCCCCGCCTCGCCCCCGCCTCGCCCCCGCCTCGCCCCCGCCTCGCCCCCGCCTCGCCCCCGCCTCGCCCCCGCCTCGCCCCCGCCTCGCCTCCGCCTCGCCCCCGCCTCGCCCCCGCCTCGCCCCCGCCTCGCCCCCGCCTCGCCCCCGCCTCGCCCCCGCCTCGCCCCCGCCTCGCCCCCGCCTCGCCCCCGCCTCGCCCCCGCCTCGCCCCCGCCTCGCCCCCGCCTCGCCCCCGCCTCGCCCCCGCATCACTTCTGCCTAACCCTACGACACACCTTACACCACTCCCCGCCGCGCCTCAAACCAGATCTTCCCTTCCCTCGCCTCAATCCC
The DNA here is from genome assembly GCA_011170035.1 of Teleogryllus occipitalis. Lineage (NCBI taxonomy): Eukaryota > Metazoa > Arthropoda > Insecta > Orthoptera > Gryllidae > Teleogryllus > Teleogryllus occipitalis. The sequence continues at coordinate 127,237 of BLKR01003871.1, forward strand.
TTCACCATGCCCGCCCAATGCCTCGCCTTGCCGCACGCGTTGCCTTGATCCACACCCTGCCTTGTCCAATGCTGAGGCACGTCCCACACTTCACCTCGTCGCCAGCCCCGCCTCGGCCATGTCTCCCCTCGCCAAACATTCCACATCACCTCCCTCTTTGTCCTACCTCGCTCCGAGATTTCTCTCCAACTTCTTCCGCCTCGAACTTATCCAGCCTCGCCTTCCACACAAGCGTCTGGTCTCACATCCCGCCTCGCCCTACGTACCACATTGCTTCACCCCTTTCCCCACCCATACCCAGCTTAGCCAAACGCCCCACCCTGCAACCTCCCGTTCGCATCGTACTCCGTTTCACCCGATGTCCACACCGGGAGCGGTAGCTCAGTGCTTCAACTGATGTCACTGCAGCGCCTCTGACCGGGAGGTCCTAGGTTCGATTCCTGATGGTGGCAGGATTTTCGACACTAGCTTTTCAGCTAGGTTGAATTCAGTCGCTGTCTGGATGAGGATTCTAGCGGCCGGCTGCTCTGATTGGTAGTTTTCCGTGGTTTCTCCGATCAAGACTAGGCGAATGCCGGAGCAGTACCTTACAAAACGGGCCACGGACCGCGATCTTTCCTTCCTCTTCCTTGTCCTATCCTCTCC